>CAKNYM010051195.1:304395-336158 GCA_932195095.1 Andricus curvator | reverse complement strand
ACCTGAAACTGAAGTTTCAGGTCAGCCCTGAAGAAGTGAACTGCAATGTTCACGAAACGTCGGCAACATTCATAGTTTCGCACACGATTGAAACCCGAAAAATCTTTGAATTTTTAATTTAAATTTATTATAAATACTTTCTTCCTTATTTTTCTGAATTGGTACGATCTTTTGCTTACCCGAAAAAATAGTCTAAATGTGAATATTTGCATAACTATTATTGCCTCTTAACATAGTAAACAATGTTTCAAGTCATGCGGTTCATTTCAGAGTTAAAAGTCCATAATTATCGGAAACAGAATACACCAGAGTCCCTCTGTAGTAGCCGTCTCGGGGGTACCCTTAATCAACAAAGATACTATAGAGGGAATATACAAACCGCTCTTCTTCTCCTTCTTGCTTGTGGCTTCTTATAGCGCCAAACCGTAAACATCGCAACTCCGCTGACCTTACAAACGCCTCGCTCTCGTCCCCTTGGACCGCCTTGTCTCTTATAGAGGGAACTACTATAGAGGGACTCTGGTGTATTAAAAATGTAAACAGCCTGTTGTTATCATAAAATATCATAAAGTCTCGCTTACTATTGAAAAATAATTAGTTACCAGTTGTTGCCGAGGAATCTTCAAAATCTTGCTGTATTTCAAAATATAAAATAAAATCCACATAAAAAATAAATCCATCCCCATGCGAGTACAACTGAACTCTGCCGTACAAGTTAAAAAGACACTTAGGTCAGATTTTTGACGAAAATTAGATTTTCAGATCAAACGATTCGCAAAAGTACACTGCATCTATCTACGCAAACGAGAATTCTGAATAACAAACAGATTTGATCAAATAACAAGTATTTTGCGACTGAGATTTGTAATCATCTGCAGGATAAAACCGTAAGTCACTAAAAAGTTGTATTTGGCCTCTAACAGAACGACCATATGTCGACTCGCGGTCTTTTTAACTTTTAAAAGCTCGAGGCTCCGTCTTCAATGCAATAAGGTCGAGTGCTATTTTACAGATGTTTAACTCGCGGCTTTTTTCCCTTGTATTTTTCTATATGAACAACAGCTTGTGGATTTTGTTAGTGCAAAAAATGAAAAATGTAAATTTTTTTATAGAATGGGGAAACATTCATCAATTTGGATGAATGATGTTGAAACATTTATAAAAAATAAATTCCATAATACTTTTTCGAGACAAAATCGTTTTCGTTGATTTTCTACGTTCGAAGCTGAACAAACATAAGTATCTTTTTCACTTGTACGGCAGAACTAAGGACTGCTCAACTTCAGAGCAGACACATTTTATTTGATTAAATAAATTTTCAATTAATTTTGTGCCCAATAGTGAGTTACTTTGTTTGTAATATGGGCGATGGAGCCCGTGAGGTTCCCCTGGCGCTCAAGCTATAAACCCTATTGTGCCAATGAGTGTTCATTCTCAAAGCAGTACACTGAATCTGGTCACCTTCGCCGTGTTTTTAGATCTCGGTAAATTTCGTTGTTTGCAACGTTCTGAAAATATACCTGTCAGATGCCAGGCGTACCTACCCAGCGGGCCTCTTTGCACAGTAAAGTGACCGGTCCCTCTGAGGTCATCAGTTAGATACATAGATTTACCGCAGTGCATTTTAGTGTAATGTAAGTTTCTGTGTATGTGTGTGTGTGTGTGTTCATTACTCGAATCGTCCAGCGACCACCGAGTGATAGTACCCTCGACATGAAGCATCTTCCTTGTGAGGTAACAAGCCTATTTTGAAGGGACCTGCAGTCAAAGGTGGGTTCCGAACCACCAGAGACCGGGTAGAAGTGCATAGAAAAATTTCCATTGGTACCGGCACATGGATCGAAAGCCAGGCCTTCTGCTCGGAAGAATGACGTGCTATCGCCTGAGCCACCAAGATCACCGAGGCCCAGTAAAGAAATCTTTTTTTTCTTGACAAAATGATTTTCGTTACATTGATTACTTTTCTGAACATATAGTCTTCCTTTTTCTAATTAATGAATGGATATAATATTGGCAATTAAAAATTCTAATGAGTTTTGAATAATAATTTAATATATTTTTAAAACTTCAATAAAATATTCTAGTTTTAAAAGATAACTGACCGTAAATTCTCTCAGTTTATTTTACATAAAGCAGTTACCAAAGATAAAATTTTCTAGCGGTTGATGGAAACCAATAAAAGAGCGAAAAGTTTATAACCTATCGAGAATAGAAGCTGAAAGGAATCACTGGTGCGTGGTGCCTTTTTTGTAAATGGAGATCTTTCTATTGGTAGCTTGTGATTTTAAACGACGCGATGCTGCAAAGCGTCTCTTTTATCGCATGGTTGATGTTTGAAAAAAAGTTTTTAAAAAAACCTCGAAATGAAAGTCCCCTTCGCTTACGAGTTCACCCACGAGTTTATAATGAGTTTTATCGAGAGCCAGTTAAGACTCTCAAAAAGAACAACATTAATGTTTTTCAATGACCTGAGTCCCTTTTGTACTGTGCGCGAACTCAAACTTTTTTAATAGGTCAGCGACTGACAATGCTGTTGAAAGTTTTAATCGCTAAGTTTCTCCTCTGTGAAAATACCCCACAATCCAAACAGACAGTTTTCCATATTGTGAACACAATCAAAGACTTCTGACAAACAGGAAAATACAGCACCGGCGGAAATTATCTACACGCCTACTTTTTGAGCTGTTGCTTACTTGCCTTAATTTTTATACTATTATAGCATGATATGTTTTTCCTCGTACTCGCATCGAAGGTAATAAAACTTTGCATCTAATAAGCTCGAGTTGAAGACGAAATATGAATTTGATAAAACAATATTACAAAAAAGTCAAATTTCAATATTTTCGAAGAATTGAAATAACTCTAAAAATAATTATGATTTTTCAAATTTATTTAGCTCATTATAAAGGTAAATACATATCCATAGTACTTTACTTAATTTTTAAGATATTGTAAACGTTTTTCCCTAGATTCTTCCCTAGGATCGAACTTGGAGCAAAAAAGTCGCAAAATTACAAATAAAATTGTACACACCATATGATTTATTAGAATTCAAAACAACAATGTTTTCATAAATATCACTATAATTTAGTGAAATATGATAATTCAAGATACTTGAAAAATGTTTGCAGGTATTGATACATTTTTCAAACTTTGCAACTTTTTTGCTACAAGGCAGAAACCAGGAAAAAAATTCAAACAATATCTTCACAATTTAGGAAAATACTATGAAGACCTACCTTAAAAATAAGCCCAGAAACTCAAAAAAAAAAAATTAATTATTTCTAGAGTTATTACAATTTAAAAAAAAAAACAACGAAATTTACGTCAAATACTAGAAAACCTTTTTAACAACCTCATATTTATTTCAAAATTTTAAAAGAGATACTACGTTTTCTCAAGGAAATTGATGCAACAAATTTAGCGGCATATTCGCGCAAGTTTTACCGTCTATTTTTTTAATACTTTTTCGCTGACAAATAACGACGTGCAATGAATTTTTTACGTACATTTTTTTACAAACAACACACCATGTTTTTTGCTGATTTTTGTTATTAGAGGTTAACTTGTTTCGCACAAACTTTAATACTGAAATGTCATAATTCAAACCTAAAAGTATATTTTGAATTTTAAATATGGAAAATCTATATTTTACGTTCACAGAGAAACAGCAGGCTCATTTTTGTTGCAGGTTATTTGTTATGTTCTCGAAAATAAGATATTTTTTCTCAAAATGAGAATACTTCAAGTGTAAAACTTTACATAGCTGTATTTCCATTCTCTGGTGTCTCATTTTTGTTGCAACTCAAAACAACATCTAATCGGCGTACTTTTGAGGATCGGCGTTTTTCTGTGTTTTCTGCTCCGATTCGGGACTGCATTATTGTCGAGTATGATATATAGCAACCGTCGCTCTCGTTTAGAGAAGCATTTTCGACCGGTTCTCGAGAATTTTAAGAGAATTTCAAGCAGAAATAATGGAGGAATGAGATGTGAGAACTTTACTACAATCGTATATGTTCGCATATATATGTACATTCTAGTCATATAACCCGTTCTCGAATAGAGCTTTTGTTTCAAAGCATCTCGGTTTTACGTTATTGAATTTTCTCAATGATTTTTATTCTTAAGATCAAATATGGAACATGAAAACCGGCACGAAAACAGATCGGCAAGCGCCCTTAAGTAAGGTTTACATAAGCGTAGGCTTACATTTTTAACGAATGGTAGTAAAACATATAAAGAGAATATGAAACCATATTTTTTTATAAACCGAATTCATTTCAAATCAGGCAGAGTCTATCTACACTTGAAGTCACAGAATCTCTAGGGGAGGAAATATGTTGTTTTTTAGATGAAACTAGATGAGACGGATCTTTCCGTTATGCGTTTTCAAATTTCGTGCTTTTGTTTTATTGAAAATACAAAGATTTCCTTCAAACCTCTATTACTTCTGATCTAAATAAGGTGCGTTTTCAGAAAGTATCAAAAGTCGATTTCCTTAAAAAACCCACACTCATATTTCTTGCTAATTTTTTGTTGAATTCGGCCTTATGTATATAAGGAAGATATTCTGTGATTAATACTTAGCCTTAATAACTTTTGTGGACAGGCGATTTTTTTTTTTGTAAAATCGAATTTCGTAATTTTCCTCGCAAACGACGACAGATTCCACAAATTTTAACATAAAAGTTTGCACGCCTAACATAGTTTCAACAAAAAATACCTCTTCGACTTTTGTGATATTTTGTATCGTTTACGAGAAAACTTAAGAAATTATATTTTCAGGAACCAAAATTTCCCCGGCATCAAAAATGGGTGAGCCCACATAAGACTAATAGGATACCTTTCTTATATAAATAAAACTTTTAAAACATATAGGAAAAAATTGTTTTTTTTTTCTTGTTGGAAAATCCCTTTTGTTCATTTTTTTACTATGAAAAAATGCAAAAAAGATTTACTGAAATACCCCATTTTTTCCAACATTCTTAAAAAGTTTCTGCTGATATAAGAAACGCATTTCATCAATTTTATGCGGGCTAAACTATTTTTGTGACCGGAAAAATTTTTTGTCCTAAAAATATAATTTTATAATATTTTGCGTGAATAATGCAATATATCACAAAAGAGCTGTTGTTTTTTTGCGAGAAAAATGAGAAAATTTGATTTAATAAAAAAACATTCTGTCCACAAAAGTTATTTAGCCCGCAGAAAACTTACAGGATGTCTTCCTTATGTTAAGCCCAATTTGAAAAAATGTATGTTTTTTTAAATACAGTGCAACATTCAAATACGCATATCTTCGCAGACATTTTTCGTCCATTATCGTGCAGTTTCCTCTAAAAACAACATATTTCGTCCCGTATGGATCCGTATGGATTCAGTCTATGCATAGTTGCACAGAATCTCTAATTTTGATAAAGCATAATTTACAATCTTTTTTCAAAATGTCATCAAATATATGTAAATCCTGCGTCTAATGACCGAAAAACAAAGTATTGTTTTTGCGAAAACAGTCAATATTTTAAAGATTTCTCAAATTATGAATAAATCGCGAAATATTATAAATTTTTTAATGTGTTCTGAGGCTTATTCGACAGAAAAATTTTCACAAAATATGAGTAACATATTAACAAGATTGTTCTAATTTTTTCGTTGATGCCGGCACAGTCTTAATTTGATAGAAAGAAAGTCGTATAAAATAAAATTGGTAAAATCATCCAGGCATAAATAATTACATTTTTCTTGATACGTTACTGATGAGCTGAAAGACATTCCAAAATGTCTATAATTTCGGGGGTTGTTATTCATAAATAAAAGGGAGCTTTTAAATTTTAAATATATTCGTAATACGTATCATTTTAAAGAATTGTCAAAAACACATCATTTTGTGGTCATTGGCCACAGCTTGGACAGCATTTAATATTACTCAAGGGAGAAAAGGTTACTGTATGTATGATTGAGATCATGAAATTGTAGGCGTCTAACAAAAAAAAGGTGGTCTCATATTTCTTACCGCTATAATAGAATTTTAATTTATTTTGATTGGAATGCAGTACAGTGCATGATGAAAGCCATAAATTATAAATATATCTTCCGAGATTTTTCATATTTAGAATTTGAATACCTTTCAAGAATAAGCTGCTGAATAAAAATGAAGAATGATTGATGTTCCACCTGAGGATTAATAGCACCTTTTCATCCGGTACCAGCTCCTGATACGGAAACGATTATTGAACTTTTTCCGCTCGTATATTCATAAAAGAAGAGATGACCTGAAATAAGAACGTCGAAATTTTTTCCGAAAACTAAAAGAAAGCCATCAAGATTTCGATTGGTGTAAGGAGACTCCCTACCCTTAGTAAGCACATGAGCTCACAAGGGATTCCAAATAAGATATCCACGCGCGTAAAAGATGTAGGTGAAGAAATTGAAAGAAGTGACTCACGCGCAATCTCCGAAAATTATTCTCGGAGCTTTATCGACGAGAATTCTATACCTGGGGACGAGTTGTTGAACCCCAAATTCGTGAGATCGACCCTTGGCCATCGACTTGTATTTGCTCTCGAATAGCAGTTTCTAAAGAATTCCGGAATGGTTTGGAGTCATTTTTGGAACCGCACTTACTGTCTATATTGAAAATCAACTGCAGAATGTCAGATAGAATCTAAAACGGAAATATTTAGCGGTTTCTGCTTTTTTTTAGGAAATGATAATGGCCTATAATGGAGATTATCTGTAGAAAGTGATTGTTGTGGGATGAAAAAGTTTCCAGCAATGGGAAAACGATGTTCCACATATTTTTTACGTACTTTATTTATTTCCTGCGAAGCTGGAACTTTTCGCGACTTTTTTCTTCTTTTAAGGTTTATGATGATAAAAAGTTGGGAGAAGTGAGATCGAGGGTGAACCTTTCGAGTTTCTGTTTATTTTGGTTATGATGTAAAATCTTAATTTTTTTGGAAGAGTCAAGTCAATTTGTGGCGTTATTGACGGAAGATTATTTCTTATCAATATGAGTAAAAATAGATTAACAAATTTGCTGTACAGTCCTGATTTACTGATTTTTGCAACGCTACACCCTAAAAACAGACTATTGACTGTCAAACGATTCCTTTCACTATTAAAGGATTTTCCATTCAAAATTGGCATGAGAGGAAATCCTCTCATAGTTAAAGGATTGTCGTTTCAAATGCTATCCTTTAACTGTGAAAGGTTTTCCTTTAACTTTGATCTTGACGTGAAATCTATTGTCGGACAAAAGTAAGAATAATTTGAACGTTAAAAGGAAACTTATTGCATGATATTACGTGCAAGAAATGTACAAAAGCCGAACTTTGGTGAATGTAAATATAAAGTCGATAATTATCAATTCTATAACAATGAAAAGTGAGGTTATGTGGAGCAAAAATTGTTCTTTCAGTACACGTACCTTCCAAACTTCTCGCGTCACAATCTGGGATTCATATTTTTTTGAAGAAATCCATTTTCTATATCAGTTCGCACGTTTTTTTGCACTGAAAAAATTTACTTGCGCACATTGGCTGCTAAGCGATATTCACTCATGGGCAGGCGGCGCGCACTTCCTCCGCTAGCCAACAAATGAAATCCTTTAATAGTTAAAGGAATTCTTTTCAAAGTCAAAAGAAATCGTTTATCAGTAAAACTAGTTCCGTTTTGCATTTAACGGATCAGTCTTTGAACAGTGAAACGATTCTATTGATGGACAAAAGAAATCTGCTTAATTTGAAAGGACGCATTCTGAAAGGAACGTAATTTTACTGTTAATAGACTTTTTCTTAGAGTGTATTATTTAAAAAACTAAAAATATCCAATTTAAAGGTAAATTGTTGTTGAGCACCCATAGCATAAATATTACGAAGTGTTTAGGCTCACGGGACATATTTGTGATACCCTCGCCAAATTCCGATGAACGTAGGCGTGGCCTAAGTACTAATAAAGTTAAATAATAGTCTCAGAATATGAAAACTTCCGTAATACTTGAAAAAATCGAAAATGGGTGAACATTTGTTTCTTAAAGTCAACCTTGATACCAAAAACATTTTTCAACCAAATCTGTAGATTTTTTTTAGGTGAATAATTTCTCTTCTTAACATTTTTTCGTATAATACACAGTTTGACCGACAAATGGAATAAAAATTTTTTTATGACATTATTCACGATTGAAAGAAAAAATATGCGTCCTATAAAAGAATAGTTTTCAGAAAATTTGTTGTTTTTTTGTGTCTCTTATATTTTTGCTAGAAAATAAATTATTTTTTTCAATAATGGTCAATAATGACTGGTTAACGAAGTCTTCCTTTCATTTTACTTCTTAAAATAGTGATCAAATCCGCGAAAATGAACATTCACATTAAACGAATTCTCTCTCATTGAGATGTGAATGCATATATTTTCTTTGTATAAAATGTGCAAAAAATGCAATGGAACTTCTACATAAAATGTTCATGACCTCCGGACATATGTTTCACGAAATGTTTCCATGTTAGTTTTGAAATACTTAGCCAAATAAATTCTTATTGATATTAAATAAAGAGAGGTATTAAGACCTGCGAGAATTGATAGTAGATATCTCGTGATAAATGTGGAAAAAGTATGCAGTTCCACACAAGTATGAAGTTTTCTGTACGAGCCAGCGGCGAATCGAAGGAGAGTTGTGGGCGAGCAAAAACTACCTACTCTCTGCAGCTGTTGCATATCATATTTTTTGTAACAAATGCAGGGATTTTTTTTTTAAAACCATAAATACAAAAAATCTAGAAATATTTAAAAACCAGAAATAGTGAAAATTAAACATGTGAACATTTAAGACTGTTTCATAAGAAACTGATTTTTTAACAAGTTTTTGTTCTACTTGAGAACGTATTATGATATAATATTATTATCTCAACATATTCAGCAATGCTTCAAGTGTGTCTCAATTATTTCGTTGTTGCGAAAGAAATACAAAAATTTCAAAAAAATTTCTGGCACTCCTGTAAAGTAATTTTGAATCGAATATGCGCATGCTCAACAGCCAGAAAAAGTGACGTTGCTCAAAGTGCGCAAGCGCAGCAGCTAAAAAAGTTATTTGGATTAAAGTGCGCAAGTGAAACAGCTGGAAAATATATTTTTATAACTGATTTTTCACACGGTTTCATAATTGGTCACTTCCTGCATGCCATACATGCCTCGAAGAGCCAAAATTCCGCGTGAGCGTTACAAAAAAAAATAATTTATTTAAAACCGACTTTCAGACCTCTGTCCATAAGGGTTTTTTTATGAAGAGTATTTTTTTTTTATACAAACTATCGAAATTTTCAATGTTATCGTCGTTATCGAAGCCTATAGCGTTTTTGTCATTTTTGAAAAAAAAATTTTCTTGGAAAATTTTTCTTCAGACAATTTTTGCTCAGGAAATTTACTTGCGATCTAATTCAACTAGCGACAGACTACCGACACCACACTGATTTACGACAGAGTTAACGACAACACTTAATAGCAACTGTCGTAACGAGTACATGCTGAGAGCCTAGGATCCAGTAAGTGTACAATGCTTCAGTTAACTGTAAACCGAAACCCATTACGTTAGGCGGTTCTTCTGTATAAGGGAGCACCACTTCGAGTAAAGTAAAAAAAAAAGAGACAAAATGTCCTGTAGAGGGAAAGAGCAAAATAAAGGCAATGAGTGTCTGACCAAAGTCTGTAGGGAAAGAAAAGGAAATTGCGAGACTTCTATTGTAAGGAAATAAATACCGTGATATCAGCTCCAACCGCTTCCGTATCTCCAGAACTCAGCAATTAAGTTCCGTCGAACTTGACCCAAAGCGAACTAAGCTGAACTTGGAATTCCGGACGAGGCTAAGATAATTGATATGGTTATCGAAGTTATTTTTAGCTTTGAACACAGTTCTAGGATAGTATCAAAGATAAAAGAATTTTCAGTTATATAAAAGTATAAAACAAATTGTATAATGATAATAAACAATAATAATAATATTGAAGAGCAATAAAAATGATAAAAAATAATATTCCATGGTCTATTTTATAAAAAAAAACTACCTACATAGTTTCTAACCCACACGCATTTCATTAAAAAAAAAAAGAAAATGTTCCCTCCGAAACACATTAAAAAAATGTACAAAATGATACCGAAATCAATATTATTTTGATATGCAGCAAAAATGATACCGAAATCAAGAGTATTTTGATCGACCGGAATAAATAATCGACTTTTGAGATCATAATGATCTGATTCGGGATCATGTATCAAGTCAAACTAGGATGGCCGACGTTCTTCAAGTACTTTAGCTCAAATGCGAGCCTGAAAAAACCCTTTTTATAGCAAAAATTTTCTCAATCACATAATTTTAAGTTGATGCAAGAATAGAAAAGATTCGTTGATTCGAGACGAATCGACTGACAGTCCAAACTCCGAGCATTGCCGCTTGCCCGGTTTCTCGCTCAAGCGCTACCCCCACTTTATAACGTCGCTCGAGACCGGTAAATTTCATATCTAACGCCTCGAGGATTGCCGGGAGCGAAACGGCCGAATCTGAAGATTTTTTTTCGGCCAAAATCTTGAAGTTTTTCAGTCGAACAAATTTATCATTTTGTTATACACATAAGAAATCAATATAAATCACTTTTGTACACATGAATGTACACTACGTACATAAAACGATTTTCGAGATAGATTTTTAACTTAACCAACGCATTCGAGCGTGAATGCACTTAGAGTGGGAGTTTATGGCTTCTTGGAATTATACTCCCCTACAGCCCCGAAAACTGCAATGCTCGGAGTTTGGACTGTAATATCAATACATTTTATTGAAGTGTAAGGAAGTTATGGTCATTTACAATGTTTAAAAAATCAGTTTTTTATGGTTGAATTTTTTCATTAACGTAATTCAAAATTGATGCAAGAACGAAATAGATTCTTTGATCCGAAACAAATCGATTGACCTATAATATTGATACATTGTCTTGAAGAGTCAGGAAGTTGTACACAATGCATATTTATATAATTTTACAAATCTGCCTTGAACAAAAAAACTTTTTTCATTAAACTAATTCAAAGATCATACAAGAATGGAAAGACTTCTTGATTCAAGACGTTTCTATTGACCTATTTGTATTCTGTTATTTTGCTTTTTGTATGAGAAAGCAAACATATTTGCTAATTAATTAAAATGAGGAAGCAAAGTACTCATTAAATGAGCACTAAAAAAATTGAAAATATAAATAAGGTGGAAACACCCGAGATTGAATTCACAGCTAGTTTAATTGACGAATAACTCCAGAAATATGGATATTTTTCAAAGCTCTTGGGCTCATTTTGAAGGAGAATTGATACCGATTATCGTATCAAACAAATATTGCTATTTTTCAGTGGATGCTACCAGAGACTGAATTTTAAACAAAAAAGGTGTACAAATTTAAATTTGTAAAATAATTTCAAAAATAAACGTTTTATATATTTCTATTATATTTTTAAATAGTTATCATATTATAACTAATTAATACATTCAAAATTCACAAATTTATGTGGGCGTCCGCAAGAAAAGGGCCCTCTGGCCTTAAGGCACTAGCCAACTTTAGATGCGTTTTTCTCGAAAATCTGTTTTTCAAAGTTCCGACTTCATAAGTGCCCCGTTCTCCCCATTTTCATCCTAAAGGGTTCCGCTGGTGCTTATAACGCCGGGAATTTATCCGGCTATATGGCCCTATACGTAACTTCCTACTACCTGGAGAAAAATTATATCACTTTCCTTATACAATACTTATATTAGACTTAAATTTAATTATTATTTTTTAGGAGTTATTCATAATTTATGAGTACTTAGAAATGTGAACTGATTTCGCAATATCATTTTTTTTTAAATAACAAAAGCACTTCATTTTTGCATCATTAGGCACAGGATTTCAAGACCCCGAAGTTTCCTATATCTGAAGAGTTTGAAATTTTGTAATTAATTGTAAACAAACTTAGGGTACAATCGAAAAACGTGAAGGAACCTTCAGATTCGTCTGCTAAATATCTGGATGCTACTCTTTTTAATTTGCGAAAATTTTCCCACTTTGTTTAAATTAAATGTTGAAAATTATAACCAGTATAGTTGTTTCACAAAAGGTTTCACAAAAAGGCGCATTTATATATTTCTGAAGAGAATTCAAAGGTGTTTTCATTTTTTTTATCGGACCCTTAGTTTTTCTATAATGATTTGGGGATTATATATATATGTATGTATGTATGTGTATATATATATATATATATGTATGTATATGTATATATATATATATATATATATATTTGTTTATAACTATTGCAGAATATAAAAAAATGATTAAATTGTTTTCAAAGGAGGCACATTTATATATTTCTAAGACGAATCCAAAGGGATTTCTTTTCTTTTTATCAGACCGATAGTTTGCCTATAATGATTTGCAATGTTTGAAATTATTAAAAAATGATGTAACTGTTTTAAAAATTGTATAATGAAAGCAAAAATGGCGCTCTTAGATATTTTGGAGACAAATTTAGCAATTTTTTCGGTTTTTCGAATGGACCCTCAGTTTCTTTACAATGAAATACAAAAGTTTGAAATCCATAGATATAAGAAACTTCAGTGTTGTAGAATTTCTTTGTTTAATTAAGTCGAAAAAAGTAATCTTTTTCTTTATTCTGAAAAAAAAGTTTTCTCTGTGCATATTTCTTGTTGATAGCCCTTAATAAAATGAAATTATTTTTAAATTCATCCTTGTTGTTTAAATTGACTTATTGCTAATTATGTGACAAATATTTCTTGAAAGCTTACTTCTATCTGGGGTAATTCACAAAGTACGTGATACGTATGTCCAAGTGTTATTCTGCATTATTTATGGAATTTAGAAATTGTCAAAAGGAAAATAATATCCCCGTGTATATTTAGTAAATAAGACGTCCTTAGTTTCCAAACTTTTTTTTCCTATTTTTAAAAGTTCATTTGAAGCAAAGTGTGTTTATTTTCTACCATTTTGAGTTGAACCAAGTTTTATTTATTTGAATGGTAATTTTCCATTTATAGATTAGTAATCGTTTAAATTGATTGTATATATATATATAGTAATAAAATTTTTGGATATCTTACACGTTCTTTCACTTTTCACTATAACGCTTCGCTCAATTTTTCATACCTTGTCATTGAAAAATTCATTATTTTGAATAGTCCAACATGTCATATTTGTCAGAAATCAAACAATTTCTAAGCTTTTTAAGACTGTTATTCCTAATTCTCCTTTAATCAACTTTAATTTGAGTTAACTAAGATCACCTTAGTGTTCGTGGTAGCGATGTCGAAGACGGTTAAACTTTCAAGATTTGTGAAAGTCTTCCTGAAATACTAATTCAGAATTTATGGCTTGAAATTCCCTGTGGTTAATTCGCAGATCCTTTAATATACTTCGTATTCATGTGCTTTAAGTTTGCATAAAACTAAGGCTTGCGTTTAAGTTTAACAATATTGATGATCAATTAAAACATTTGAATAAAATGTTCACAGCAGGTCAGGGATTTGCCTTTATTTGAATAGAAACGGAAATTGTTTTATTATAAAAAATTGAAAAATATATTTTGTGTGTTAAAAAATATATATTTTTAACATCGTTCATAATTAATCTTACAATTAAATTCATTTTTTGATTGTATTCTTCACCTGGAAGTGAAACACAGGATAAAACAAGCACGTCTTCTATGAGTCCTAATTTTACGTTTAAACTCACACTCTTCACAAAAAATGTGCAAATTATCATGCTTATATTCCACGTAACTATAAAATTTATTTTGCGTGAGCAGGAACTAATAAATAATAACGTGAGATTTAAAGTAAAAATAATATTTCATTAGTTCAAATTTCTTAGCAAAATTGTTATTAATATTGTATACCACGTAACAAAATATCCCAAAAATATAGAAAGGTTGAGGCTTCTTTTATTTCTAGTGTCCATAAAAGTCAATTTATTTGAAAACTCTAAATTTTAATTAGTGATGAATATGTCACTGAATCCAAAAGAGCGCAAGGTAGTTTTTTTCGTTTATCAAATTCTACTAGTCATGATCTTAAAATTGTGTACACTGTCTGACCTAATTTGACCTATTCTACTGCGATATATCGCTATCTTTTTTTTGACAGAAAATGACATTACCGAAATCAACTAATTGAATTTACTGACTTTTTAAAGATTAGAAAATAGCAGAAACTGAAAAAACAAATAAAAGGAATAAAAGTAATCGTTAAGAGTACCGCCATGTCAACCGGTTTTTCTTCAACTCCCAGGGGTTATTATGGAATCCGAAACTTTTTTAAAGTCTAGAATCAGAATCAATAGTTTAGTGTTCTAATTTAAAACAAAAATTAAATTAGGATTAACTGACCTAAAAGGCTTAAAAAATTTCCGGCTAAAATTTTGGTTTTTGGTGAATCGCTAGACAAGAAATGGTTTTTCTCCAAAAATAGTCCGGGTTGATGATAGTCGGGGCAAAAGCATGTAAGTCCATCAAGACAAATTTGTCAGTAGAGAGAAAAAAGCTTCTCAAAAATTGAATTCTCCAAAATGAAAAAAATGAGAAAGTACATGCGAGATTTGATGAAGCTATAGAGATCTCAATAAACAAAATCTTGAAAAAGATAATATTTTTCGAGATACAGATCATCAAAAATCAACTGCTGACAAAACTGTGTAAGTCCATGGCATTTTTTTGTCAGGGTTTCATAGCCCCGGGCAGAAACATTTTTAGTTTCGGTCGAGTGTCCGTTCGTCTATCCGTCCGTCGTACTTTTTTCAAGAAAGGCGAAGTTTGGGGAGGGGAATGAAGGTGGAATAGGGGAAGGAGAGTATAGAAGGAGGAGGTTTAAACGACTCAATTAATGTTTTTTTTTAAGAAAAAGAATTTAGAACAAAACTCAAACATTTGAAAATTAAAAAAAAAAATTTCGAAATTTTTTTTTCGTAAGAAAAAATTTTCATGTTGCTTGTCAAATTTCACTTGCCAGATGAAAAATAACACTGGGAACACGTGAACGAAGGTTGAATACATTGAAGACGAATGCAAATGAATGTCGCGTCAGTGTACCCATGGCACATACATGGTTATGGAAAATTACGAGTTTTAAAACCCCACTTCCGGTTAGAATTTGGATATATCTTTTCGCCACACTGTCCGGTAGAATTGTAGAGAATTTTTAAGCCAATAAAACGTGTTAAAAAAATGGCACTTGCATGATTATGCCGTAACATCCTTCAGTTGATAAACTGGTTTTAATATGCAAATATGTTATTTCAAACACCTTTGTCTGAAACTGCGGGGACCATTTTTTCACGATTTAAGGAATAATTATGGATTAATTTCAGTGATCTAAGAGAGTGCTGCCTATATTATAAAAGGAAATAAATTTTACTCCGCAGGTTCTGAATGCTGTTTTAGCTCAAGTAGGGTTTTCCCAAGTAGGGTTTTCGTTCTTCACAATGGTGGTACTAGAAAGTTATAAATTCTTGGTGCTTGCTACAACCAGTTTCATGAAAATATTCAACCTAGCTTAAAGTATTTCAGGCCCTGGTTCTACGGCTTTAAATTTAAGCTGTGGAGCTTAACTTTAGCACCAACTTGGGTCTTATTTCTAGGACCTTACTGACGAAACGTGAATGCAGAAATTGAATCCAATTCGATAACTCTGCAGATAATCCCTTTCAAGATTCAAATCCAGTTTTTAACTTTTGCACTTCTCTTATATAACATCCGCCTCGGATTACTTCTCATTTAATTTCATTGCATCATAAAAATTTGAAGAAAGCTTTATATATAGTTTTATGCAGCAGTAGTAAATTAAATGAATGATAAAAATAATTAGATTCCCCTATGTACTGTAAAATGATGATCCTCAAAAGTACGCCGCATTCGGTGTAGTTTTGAGTTTAAACATTTTTAAGTCACGACAAAAATTAGGACACAATGAAAATTGTCATTGTTTGAAATGTGATGTAACAAATTTCACATCAATGGTTTTCTGCGGAAGCTAAGGAAACTTATTTCATACCTTACGAAGGAGCAAACTGCTCATTAAATTAGCACAATTAAGTATATTAAAAATAGAAAAATAGATCCATAGTGAACCCACGTATGTTACTTGGAAACAATATTTCAAATATATGACGCATAAGTTCACATTTTACGGTGAATTTCATCTTCGAATACGCAAGTAAAATTAATAAACATAATATCGAAAGTGCTAATGTATGATGATGAAGGGCCACGATTGCGTGTGATTACAATTTATTGTCAATAAAGACATTTTCTTTCAAGTGAAAATGATTTGCTAGTTAATTTGTTAATGCAAATGTTTCAAGCACACATTCCAATCGAATTAGAAAATTCCTACTTTCGAAAATCTTCTATTGTAATCTTCCAAAATAAATCATTTTAAACTTAAAGGGCATCAAAACTGAGGTAATTATCTAGAATTACAGCCTTCCCGAATAATCGATTTTTTGGTCTTTTTATTTCTTGGATATATTTTGTTTATTTATTTTCACTCAAAACTTAAGGATAAAATTAACTTTCATAAAAGCCGTTATATCACTTTTAGCTGAAAATTGCGAAGAGTTAGTTCTAAATCACACCACCTACTTTTCAGTCCTCTCTTAACGTAAAATTAAAACAAATGTATTACAAAAATAAAAAAAGGATGGAAAACAGGAAACAAAATTTAATTGTGGGGAGAGGGGCCTGGAGAGAGCGAGGGCCACTTTAGAATTACCTCTTCCTCTTCCTTTTCTCACATTTTTTACAATATTTCAAATAATCTTGAAACATTATTTTTTGCCTATCATTATTGACAAATAATTATCAGTTTCTGTAGTAGAAAGTAAGATACTTAAAAACGAACCAAACCGGTAAATCGAAAATGTAGAAAAACCGAGTTTCTATATAATTACCATAACGGCAAATTATTCACTGTTTTCAATATTCTTACCAATGAAAATATTTTGGAAATCGGTAAGAATTCACAGCTAAATCAAACTTTTCTCAATGTTTCCCCAATAAAAATACGACTGGAATTTTCAGTACACGTTACTGAAACTACCGTAAGTTGATTCAATGTGATTTGAGTTGTTTAAAAATGTACATATCGACGCCTCCATTCAATATGAGTCTATGTGCTGACAGCGCCGTGTATGAGACTATGCGCTGTGTATAAGCATAGGGAATAGTCTCATACAGAGCACTGTCAGCACATAGTCTCATATTGAATGGAGGCGTCGATATGTTTTATTTCCTTATTTTATGAGCACCGAATAACTTTCAAAAAAATCTATAATATACTTTTATTACTATTTATGAAAAAATGTCTTTGAGCCATTTATATTCGAAAAGAAATATTTTTTTGTTGAAAAAACGCTCTAAAAATTGCCCCTTTGATAATTTTTTAATGACCACTTCATTGCCCAAACAATATTATAATAAAAATATATTTTATATCTCGAGTGTTTCCACTTTGTTTGTATTTATAATTATATGGTGCTCATTTCACGAGCACTTTGCTTCCCGCTAGCAAATGTATTTGCCTCCTCATAGAGGAAACATGAGTTATTTTTTTCAATAGACAAACCAAAGTCTTCAGTTTGATCAATTTAAAAATAGAAATTTACGAAAAATACAAAATTACAAAATAATACAAAAAAAATTTTAAATACAAAGACAAATCAAAATTGTATTTGAAATTATATTTTTTCGATCTGGAAAAGGGAAGGGAAAAGTTCTGTCGCACCCTATGCCTTTCCCAGCTTTATGATTTCTTTACAAAAATTGTCAGAATTATTTTATTTGAAAATTTATGATCAAAAAGTATTTTCTATTCATGCGTCAACTTTGAATTATGTCGATGAAGAAAGTTTTTCTGTTAGAAACAGATGTATCAAATATTATAAATGAGCATAACTTCCTTGATCTTCAGTAAAGTGTATTAATATTATAGATCAATCGATTTGCCTCGAATCAAGGAATCTTTTCCGTTCCTGCATTCATTTTGAATTATGTTAGTGAAAAAATTTTTACTATAAAAACCGTGTTTTCAAATATTATGCTTTACCATAGCTTCCTTACTCTTCAATAAAATGTATCAATATTATAGGTCAATCGATTCGTCTCGAATCAACACAATTTTTCTATTCACGCATCAACTTTAAATTATGAGAATGAAAAATTTTTTACTATAAAAATCGGTTCTAAATATAATATAAATGACGATAACTTCCTCACTCTTTGATCAAATGTGTTAACATTGTAGGTCAATCGATTCGTCTCGAAACAAGGAATCTCTTATATTCAGTCAGATTCAAAAAATATTATAATAAAAATATATTTGATATTCTTCTAAAAATTCGTACGCGTATGTTCACAGAAAAAACAGAGGGATCAGTGATGTTGCGGCTCAAAAAAAACTTGGGATCATTTAGAACTTAGGCTCTAAAGGAACTCTTATTGAGGGTTCCTTTTTAGTTCTTTCATATCCGATAGATGGCAATCGGCGGGTGCCGACGTTTTCAACTGCGCATGTGTCGAGAAGCTCGGGCCTTTTTGAAATCAATAAATAATATGAATATTCATACAGATAAATATTAACAAACGTTCTTTATTCATTTTTAAAGCAAATTAAATTGATTTATAGAAATACCTAGCTTCTTGAAAAAATTTAATATTAACCTAATATTGCAAGTGTATTTTATATCATTTTAAATAGTCCCGCGCTTCTTGTGCATGCGCAGTGGAAAACATTGGATTTTCAACATAACCTTAAAAACTGTCACATTTCATCTGCGATATCTTCCTTTCAAGAATTGTTAACATCCATGATTTTAGTTTCTTCATTAAATTTTTCCCAGTGCAATATTATTTAATTCGAATTATAAAGCCAAATGTGCATCATTAACTTCTAAAATCTTGTAAGTGAGTCAAGGCAGAAGTGACAAAAAGGCTCTATTAGAACCATTTCAATCCATATTTTGGGTTCATTTGGAAACCATTTATCATTTTGGATTCCTTTTCAGCAAGAGAGGCTCCTTTTTGTTGCAGCTCCTTTGGAACCAAAAATTGGTTCTAATAGAAACCCCAGTTTTTTCTGTGTTATCATCTCCTTTGGTAATCTAAATATCAACAAAAAAATGTTGTAATGTGATCGGAAAGTGTTCTTTTTTATTAATTTTTTTTCTAAAGTCTGATAAATTCGTTGGAAATATTCTGTGTAATTTCTGACTGAATCATGTGAAAAACTAAACAATAACTTCCTTCAGGTGTAAGGAAAAAAATAGTACATATAGCTTATGACAGAACTTCTTAAAACCCTTTTATGTAATCTTTTTTTTTTGTGAAACGGTTTCTAATTCTCTTTTGCAAGTATTTTATTGAAAAGATAATGCAAAACGTATTGTTGTAAAATTTGTTCTAAAACTTTCGTATTTTTAATAATAAGAGCACATGTCAAAGCACATTTTTTTAAAGAGCGCTTTAAATTGAAGAATTTTTATTTCTATATGAAGGGAGCAGTTTCAAATACGAAGCTTGCAAAATTTGGCATCTAATCTTGGATGCCTGATGGCTAACGAATTTTTTGAAGATTTCATAAACCTTTCGTCTTCTGATGGAGGAAAAACATTTTGGAAAAGAGAAGAAAACTTTTCAAATATCGGCCAAATTCATGAGAGCTTGCAGGAAAGTTCATATTCCTCTCTGCACAAAGAATGTCAGTGTATGACAGGTACAAACCCACATGGTACACTTCCTGGAAAAGCCTGGTCTTCACAGAAAAAATAGAAGTGAATTTTTGTTGCGGTTAATTTTCAAGTAAATAAAGTTGAATTTTTCCGCATCGAAATGAAACAAGATTAGATGGAGTTGACATGGTAACCACTTCCAACGTAGTGGGCAAATCCTCACACGTGAAGGTAATTTTTGTTGCAGGTAAAGATTACTCTGAAATCGCTGTAAAGATTACATTTGTTTTTTCTATGTTTTCTTTGAACTTTTTTCATGTGATCGGGAAAACATCAGGTCTGCCCTATATTTAGATCCAGGTTAAAACATTGGTTCAACTCCCTCGAAATAAAAATATATATTTTTAATTGAAATAATTTTGACTACATTTAGTATTAATTTACTGTCAAATACACTGTGCCATGATCTCAAATTTTAAGAATATTACTATGTGTATTTTTGTTCCTTAGAGGGCTGTTTAGCCCTAGGGACTTTTTCAATAAATTACAAAATTACATTTTTACGAAGAATTAAGTATTTTTATCGTAAATAGCATTAAATAATACGATGAAGTGAGAAATTGATGATTTATATCAGTTCATAAGAAGGTATACAATGATTTGAAAAAGTAATGAATACTTTTCTCATACTCAATTTCTTTTGTAATTTGTGAGAATTAATACATACTTAAATGATTTACCATTCCTCAAGAAATGTCTTATTTAATCATTCTTACGAATCATAACGTGTCCAACGTGAACAAAATGCTTAGAGAAACACAGTTTTTGAATATAACATGTGACTTAAGATCATGAAGAGAGAGTTACGTATAACATCGATTTATGGAACATCCCTCCACTCCATAAAGTGCGTAACATAATATCTGAACGAACCCTAACGGCTAACATAATTTTATGCCTTTTTTATAAACTGATACACAATCATTAATTTCTCAAGTTAAAAATATTCATTTCATTGTGAAAATTGAAACAAAATGAATTTAATTCAAGAAAATATATGGGTATTTCCGCAACGGAAGAGTTCCGGGGTTCTCAGTTCCGGGGTGAGAATTGAGTGGCGTAGCTGTACTCGAACTCAGACCCAAATTCAGTCCGGCGGCGCTCTCTCCTTCGTTCATTCTTACCCCCACTACTGGCGGTCCCTTCACACCAGCGTACGAGGAGAGAATGAGCGCGCGTAAGTGAGAGAGAGGATAGATGTCCGAGGGAGTCAAACCTCTCTCTCGCTCCAACAATTACCCACCATTTTCCCTTCATACTTACTTGCATTGAATATTTCTCTTCACAATGTAAAGGGAAATATTCTGTTTTTCAAAGGGTCAATACATTCCAGGCTAAGGACTGGCAGCATTTATTATTATGCTGGTGTGTTTAAAAAATGTTGGGGAACATGTATTGTCAATCATACCTAACAATATCATTAAAATTAAAAAGAAAACTTGTCAAGTGAAACAAATGCTACAATAAGCTGCATATTCCCATAAAAATTCTTTAAGGAGCTATTTATTTCACTTCGAGTCATGTACTGAAAATAGCGAGTGAGAGAGGAGTGGGGGAAAGTGACGTTGACTCAGTTCAGCTCCGGGAAGTCTCTTCACGGGACTGAGTTCGAGCGCTTTTCTGACCGCGGGACTGAGTTCGAATGCAGCCCTCCAAACTGAGGTAAAGTTTTCGTGGTGAATCGCAGATATCTCCGGCGGACTCCCCTGGAGGCAGCACGCTACAGGCCAGTAACCACGGAAAGTTTACCTCAGCTTGGAGTAATCAGCTGACTATTACCCTGCTTGAACGATTATCTGCAACATTTCGTAACCCCAGTTTCTTCAGTGTCGATATCGAGTTACGAATAGGGGCATATATATAGTGGTAACTTCGAAAACTCGTTTTTCGAGAAAGGCGCATTAATTGTTGGCGAGCGTCATAAGTGCACGTGGATAGAGCATACATTGCAGTATGATTTGTCACCGATACACCAAAATCCATAATTTTGACTTTTGTTCACAAAAACGCGGATATCTCCTAAAACACGATGTACAAAGTGGGTCTTTTCCTTGCGGAATGTTACATATTTTTATCCCGGTGGATATGAACCTATGTTTTAATCTAGGTCTAATTATATTCAAAATAAAGGGCATACCTGGTATTTTCTGGCCATCACTGGAAACAAGTCCATAGAAAAGACCATGTTTTTCCCGAGAAGTTTGCTATGTGGAGAAGTGGAATGCAGAGTGAAGTGAGGCACTTTTTTCCTGCATAATCTAATTAGGAAAGTGCTATGATCGATTAATATCACTATCCCTCTCTCTTTGAAGTATAAGTCTCCTTTATCGTCTAAGCCAGAACTTAGGATTAGGGGAAAACGATATTTTTTCGGGGTGAAGCCTAAAACTCATTTCCGGCAAATGTGAATTCTCTGGGCGAGAGGAAGCAACGTAAGAATAACAGAATAGACAGCGGTGGGTCAACCAATATTTGTCCTAAGAAAAAACTGAAGATCGTAGTACGTGCCTCCGGCTTTGTTTGCTGCCGCAAATCAAGTTGATTCTTCCTTAGTATGTAGGGAAACGGTTGCATTATATATGTATGTTTGGTAAATGGTGTTTATCATGTAGTATAGAATAGGAAAATTGGAGGACAAGGAATATTAATCACTCAACGGAATTTCTATAGAAATGTATGTTTAGTTGTGGTTTTCAGTCATCTTATCTTCAATGTACTAATGTACTCGTATTAATCCATTTTACAGAGCTTTACAGAAAAATATTCATTAGTTTTTGTTCCAAGCTTCTTCAGTCCTGACCCTACCCCGATGTCAATCAACTATTTGTTTATGTGAAATTATGACAATTAGTGATGCATGACAAACCAATAACTCTCGCTGTTCGTTCGTGATCGATTGTTTGTTCTTTTGTTATTTCCCGATCGAATTCTATCCGCAATTTAACATTTTTTGCCACCATACAAATTTCCTGTCGATATAACCTCTAGAAGGAACAAATTAACAATCAAAAATACGGAAATAATGATTAAATTAAATTAATTAATTAAATAATGATTACTTTCGCTCGATATGCATCTCTAATAAGAATTTAATTTAAACAAAAGTGCGTAGACAATTAGCCATACATAAATGTCTAATAGCTTCATTCATTTAATTACTATGTTACATAAATGACTTCGGATGCTACCAATGGTCTCCTTCATGCTAAAATAGAATCAATTAAATATCTCTCTGGATATTTTTTTCCATATCTTAGATTTATTATTTTTCACATAGTATTATTTCAACTTCCATAATATGTTTTTTCGAATCACCCTAATAAAGATCTCAAATAGTTAATTTCCCCATATATTTCCTACTAGAAAAACTTGACAGTTTCACTACATTCAACCTGGATATTTCATATAATATTGATCCTTGAATTAGACCTCCCTTTCTATGGAAATACATCTGGAAATTTCCATGGAACGATTTTCATAGAATCTTATCACAGGGGTAAGTTTCACCCTCAATAAAAGCTTCGGAAAGGAACTTGTCACCGTTTATAATACTAAATACTAATTCGTAATGGCTTCTTTGACCTCATGGTAAAGGTAGCAGAAGCAACAGAAGGTAGGCGAGTGGGTGTTAATGGGTGCAACAAGAAATTTCGAGCCCATGCTTGTTTGCTATTGGAGGGTTCGGTATAGCTGCGCGGAGGACTTTGTGTGCCGCGTTGACCCAGTTTCAGGGAGTGACCCAGTTTTCTCCGAATACCGCTAACAGCCGAGGGGGTGAGTTGGTGTTCGAGTAGAGCACCAGGCTGGTCGGGTGGTGCTTATGTACTTACGTACTTACATATACATATACACATAGCAGCCAACAGGTAGCTGCGTTCGTTCCCTGGCCCGTATAAATAGACGCAGCAGCTAGGATCATCCCTGGACCGGCGCGAGGCTTGTTTTCCTCCTATTCCCACTAACCCCTTTCCAGACCTCTCACGCACCCTCCATTCCGCTCAGCACCCCACCCCCCACAGCTCCCAATCTTGTCTGTAGCTTCCCTCTTCTCTCGCTTTGTTCTCGCTTCTCCCCTCTGGCTTGTCACCGTGCGACATGAATATCGATGAGTGTTTTTTTAGAAACATCGCCTCGTCCATGTTACTCCGTGTGTCTCTTATGGTCATCTACCAACGACATCAATCGTAAAGTCGATTATCACGAGGACATTCAAGAAAGTTCAGATGCGGGAGTGTTAAGTAGATGAAACTATTTCTCAGGAGAATAACTTATAGGTAATCGCAATATTGCGTGACAAGTATGACATTAGGTCTTGTATAAGGATGCTCATTTTTATTCAATAAAATTGGGAAACGAATTTCATGTGATGAGTTTTAGTCTCAGCGGAAATACAAAACTTTCGGATTTTTTACATTTTAGAATGTCAGGCTTTGGTAAAAATAGAGAACCGTTAAAGAACACACTCCATGTGAACGATTCCGCCGTAATTGAAAATGTTGCTTCTCTTCTAACCTAAAACTTGAATATGCTATTTTTTTAGTAGAATACAGTTAAAAATTTTATTATAAGAGATTCATATTTTAATTACCGGTTATTTTTTAAGAATACATACTACATCATTTGAATTTAATTATCCATGAGTAGAAGCATGATTTCTGAAGTACAAAATACTCACGTTTTTATTTTAATATCTACTTATTCTGTTAAGACTGGACACTGGTCCCCTATTTTTCAGTATTTGCGGAATGTTCACTTTGTTATTTCTAATAAGTCCAAGATCAATTATATAAGAAAATATTGCAAAAAAGTTTCAAATCTCAATACTCAAAAAATATGATATACTCAACTTCCGATTTAATGAAAAATTTTCAAATTTCTAGAATTCACCCTATCACCCTAAGATTACATATAAAATTGGAGTTATTATCGTATTGATAATAATCCCTACAACGTCCAAAGTTCAACCAAAATCTGATCATTTTAAGTTTAAGGTCCGTATTTTTAACTGAGAATTATAAACCATGAAAATTGAAAACAGATTTACTTACTACATTTTCGAAGATCCATTAATCAATTTTCATTCGGTAATGCGTTCAAAAACATATTAACTTTTTCAATTGTAAAATATTTCAAAATTGTCAACTTCTGCAAAATTTTAAAATAGTTAATACGTATTGTATCTACAATATGCATTGTATAACACTGAAATCCCGGATAAAATTTCACTCTGTTGAGGAATTAACGGCTATTAATAATTTCACGTGAATAAAAAATATTGGATTGTTGATGCAAATAAAAATTTATGGATGACGAAACTACCTACCTCGTTTTTCCGAGTGCATTTAAAACTCCCTCGTCATGAGCAGGCCATGCAAAATGTAAACTCTGACTTGTTGTTTTTTTATGTGATTAAGTGGGTCGCAAGCATCAGTTAGCACAAACAACCAGAAACGCAGAACACGTTACGGAACAATTCTGTGTGTCAATACTTTTGCAGGGTTCTTCAGATCTAAACTAAAAAAGGGAAAATAAAATAAAAGGATGGTAGACAATAATTTAAGAGTGTTAATTTAACCGTAATTGTTTAGTCAAAAGTATTTTATCTTCCCTGTTTTTATTTCACGATTAATCAGGGTAGAGCAGTGCAAAGTTTTTAATATAAATAAAGCCTCTATTTATTTAATATTATACAGTTTAGGATAAATATTGAAAACTAACTGCTCTGTGCCTAAAAAATGAAAAAACAGGCTGGGAGAAAGGTTTTAAAAGTCATTTTAACAATAATTAAAAATTAATATTGAGCTTAAGATTTAATCAGTGAGGCTGATACATCTAGTGATCGTATACGCCTTTATTATGGTCGTCATTTTTATGGGCAATAAGAGTTTAGGTCACAACGTTGCCCGGTCTGTCTTATAGACTTTATTTCCACGTGTCGAACTTTTAACAGCCTCATACTTTTCTGATGTGAGTCACTGTCACGTCACTGCAAATATTTTACATTGAAAAACTTATTATCAACGAAACCAGTGACTCCAAAATTTTCATAAAAATAAGAAAATATTATTTTCTCTCAAGCCTAAATTTGTTTACAAATTATAGTTCAAACAAATTTGGATGCTCACTTAGCAAAGAGTTCCCTCTCGCTTGAAATATGAAGCCTGGAATTTTCTAGAAGAAAATTTATCTCATCAATTAAGTCAATTTCAAAAAATTAGAATTATTTCTCGATCTTGAAGTCTCAGGTGAAGAAGTACTTTTTTATTGACAACACCCTCAGCAGTTAGTTCCCGAAAGAAATGCCTGGCTGAAACAGTTTCGCCGAGATTACTTTCGTATATTGCTAGACTGCCATCAATTCAACTGAAATATATTTTCCTCCAGTTCTACGAGAATTTCCTCGTTTCAAAGTAAATTGTTCAAAATGGAGAAATTCTTTAAGGTCAAGTGGCTTACGATTCCTAAGCCTGCTGAAGTATTTTCAGAATAATTTGAAATTCATAGCTACATATTCTATTTCTGGAACTTTTTATTTCTCTCATTTTTTTACGTGTACTTAAATTTTGATTAAATGGATCCTGCAAATCAAGCACAAGAATAACTTTATTGAGGATTTTATATGATACTTTGGGAAAATTAAAACAATTTTTTTTTCATATAGACTATAGAGTGAGCGTTAGGAAAACGAAGAATATTACTAGAATATCACTTAGGATTATATTTTTTATAACTTTCAGTTTTATAAATTTTAGCGAGAGATATACGTAAGTTATTAAAATTATCTAATCATCAATAAGTTTTAAATAATTATCTAAAATTATCCGAATCCTTACGTTTCCGATTTTCAATTGTAATATAAAGTTGTGCCTTTATTCACAATTTCAATAACAACAAAGGACTCCGCACCAAATAGGGTAAGGAGGGGCAGCGCCGACCAGTTAACAGTCAATGATTTTTTTTAAAGTTAATAAGATGTGGAATTGATCCATTTTTTTCCCATTTCGAGTCCTACATTATTGTACATCATATTTCTATAAGTAACAATTATATGAATAAAACAATGATTTAATAATTGAATTATTTCTGACAAGCTGTATTTCGTCGGCTTTGCCCCACACCGGAGGGCAAAGCCAACCGCAGCTTTTTATGAAAATCAAAACATCTGAAGAGTGGAAAACATGATGTTCCGCGTCTGTGGTATTTTATGTATTGGAAAAATTACCTTTAAACATATTCAGCAAGAAGAATAAGTTATTTTTAATAAAAATCTTGATAGCTGTGATATAACCTCTTATTAGTTGACATTTAACTAGAGACGGAGTACGCGCAAAGGTTTCTACCGTACCAGTACAGAACACCCGCTCTACCGACCGGATTGAAAATAATAATATATAATAGAGTTTCTTGCATGTAGCCCAGAAGATAAGTGGCTGTTCTACATTACCGATGACTTATCGACCAAACTTATGATACGTTTATAACCTAAGCACGTGTAAACTATTATTTTGGTCGGGCTTGCCCCACTGGTGAGGCCTCAATTATTTACGATATTAAATACACTTTGGACTTGTATTACGTTCAATTATTATAATGACATAATGTGATATTGTTTTATCTGTCAAAATATCAAATTTTCATACTGTAAGTATTGCCATTAACGTCGAAAACTTTACATTTCTGCCAGCGAATCTTCCATTCTTTCGTTGTCAAAACTCTTTTCTGCATAATTTTTCTTTTACAACGTCAATTTTCAAGATATGAGTAAGTAACGCTATCTCTATAATAAAACAGTTTTATTTAATGCAAAGTAGAATGAAAATTGTTAAATAATAGCGATGTTATAAGCAAAGTTACCTTTGCCCCACCGGTCGGCGCTGCCCCTCCTTACCCTACATGGTAAAAAAGTTGGCTGTGGAATTTGCAAAGTTTTTGATATTTTTTAGTTTATGCTGTCCTGATCAAAAAATCCCTATGGTAAAAACTCAAATTATGAACAGTTTTTGCGCTACAACGATTTGAAAGTCAGATTTGAGTACATATTTTTATCTGTGGAGTGGAATATATCACAGACTTTTTTCCACCCTTTGCATTGTTCTCATGTAAGTTTATGCAGAAGCAGAATTGCACGGACGAACAATGCGATGTGATCGCGGTTGAAGTGATAAGCGATAAGCGTTCGGGCGATGCGCTAAGCGTTTAGGCAACGCGCAAAGCGTTCATATAATTGCATGTTATCAAGCTTCAAACGCGAAATTCGATTTCTATTCTCAAGAGGCGTATGGTTGTCTGAATCGGTGATAAAAAAAGCTAATTAAAAAACGCATGACAAACGCTGCTGTCGTTTGAAAGATTGCATCCTAAGTTCGTCGCAAAGCGCTTAAGTTGAATGGCCAGACATAAGAATCGATACCCAGCGTTGCAATTGGGTACTGATCAACCAGATTATGTCAAGCACTCTAAAGAACCTTTTATAGAATTCTCCTTTCGTGCCAACGCTTCCATCCTACCTTCAACGCTAAGCGTTTAAGAGAAGCACCCAGACAACATGATAAACTCCCAGCGTTGCTGTTTGGCTTTGATTCACCAGTTTAAGTCAAGCAGTCTAAAACACTTCATAAGGAATGCTTATCTCGTTCCAACGATCCGACTTTAACCTCATCTTGAACTGGCTGATCAGCGCCAAACAGCCACGCTGGGAGTTGATTTTGTTGTCTGGATGCTTTCTTACACGCTTAGCGTTGAAGTTCAAGTGGCACCGTTGGAACGAGATAAGCATTTCATATAAAGTGTTTGAGACTGCTTGATTGAAACTAGCGAATCAAAGCCAAACAGCAACGCTGGGAGTTTATTTTGTTGTCTGAGTGCTTTTATTAAACGCTTAGCGTTAAAGATAGGATGTAAGCGTTGGCCCAAAAGGACAATTTTGTAAAAGGTGCTTTAGAGTGCTTGACATAAACTGGTTGATCAGTGCCAAATTTCAACCCTGGGTATCGATTCTTTTGCCTGGCCATTCAACTTAAGCGCTTTGCGGCGAACTTAGGATGCGAACTTTCAAACAAAAGTAGCGTTTGTCATGCGTTTGTGAATTAGCTATTTTTATCACCGATTTAGACAACCAAACGCCTCTTGATAATAGAAATCGAATTTTGCGTTTGAAGCTCGATAACATGCAATTATATGAACGTTTCGCGCCATGCCTAAACGCTTAGCGCATCGCCCGAACGCTTAGCGCTTATCACTTCCAATGCGATTAAATCGCATTGTTCGTCCGTGCAATTCTTTTTCTGCTTAAACTTACACGAAAACAATGCAAAGGGTGGAGAAAAAGCATGTGATATATTCCACTCCACAGGTAAAAATATATATCCAAATCTGACTTTTAAATCGTCGTAGCGCAAAAACTGTTCATAATTTGAGTTTTTGCCATGAGAATTTTTTTTGTATTTGGTGCGGGGTCCTTTCTTAAAAATATAGAATTGTTAATATATGAACAACTTGCAGCTGCAGTTCTTCACTTTTGATCATTTCGAGTGGAAAATTTAAAACATTCTTGATTTAGAATATTTTTAACTATTGAACGCATGCAATTATATATTGGTCAAACTATAATGCTTTTATTTGAATTTTTTAATTATTTTGAAGACCAAAGGTTTCAAATTGTTCACTTTCTAAAGGGTTTTTTTTTTCAATTTAAACACCATTAATATTTAATTATTCAATTATTCATATTTCAAGTGTTGTAATAATTTTATAAATTATTATCACTTGCTACGTGTTATTATGGCATATTATAGAGAAAAAAACAATTGAATTTAAACAACAAAAAATGGTCCTACGGTGTAGCAAAAAGGTCAACATCTTTTTATTTTGAGAATGAAAAAATTTCCCTTTAGCTACGAAAATTATGTTAATTTTTTTATCTACAGTTTTTTTATGAACTGCTAATAAAAAATTTAAAAACTATAACTTTTGTTTAAGAATGTTCTGAATGTACCGCTAAGTTCGAAATTACTTAACCTTTAACTTTATTTATAAATTTAGGAGAAAGATGTTCATTAATTATTGCAACAAATTTTAAAAAAGGAACCTAAGCATGAAAAATGGCAAAATAGCTGAAATCATAATTGTTTATTTAAATGTAGTTATTTGCATATTTCTGGCTTTTCTTCCGTTTCAGGCAAAAGTCGTAATTTTCATCCAATTTTAATTTACAAAATCTTATTCTATTCCTTGAAAGGTTTTTGAAAATTCTATTCCCAAAATTTGTGATAAATATTATTGAGCAAATTGTTTAATCGAAATAATGTCTGATTCAAAATAATTGTACGTATAATTTATAAATAACATGATTTAAACTACTAAACTACTAAATTCATAAATTGTTAACACATGTAACGTCTCAAATTTTTTTCCGATATCTAAAGAAATGATGCCTCACTTTCCTAGTACAACCAAAGACATGTTATATATGGGGTAGAATACGTCAAGTGTTTCCACCTAAAATTATTGTTTTTTTTTTACCGGGTTGAAACTTCGCTGAATTATAGACCTAGTGTACCTATATTAATTCACTGAACCATAGGTCTATTTTCAAACGGTTGTCCATATACAGGGGCTTGAAGTTTTCACTTTTTTAGGTGCTTTTTCACCTTTACGTTAGTGTTACTTCTTTTGGGATTATCTGATTGAACTTTTATCTAGTGTTAACCATTGTTTTTCATTATGAGTTTTATTGGAAAATCAAAATTAAAAATGATTTTTTGAAAAAAAAACATACTTAAAATTTTTTGTTTCTTTTTTTAAAAAATAGATGTTTTTACTCTATTCAAGTTTATGTAGAAGAAAAAGTGGCCTGCAAATAATTTTTTAATCAGATTGAGATTTTTCCGCTTGAGGGTACCACGTTATGATTATGTAATATACATACACATAAAAAATCATCTCAAGATAGTTAAATGTAAGCTTCGAGGCAAGTTAGACCTAATAGTATTCGTTCCAGCCCACTTTTTCTTCTTCATGACTTTAAAGAGTGTAAAAAAATATATTTTTTTAAAAAGAAAAAAAAATTAAAAGTAGGGTTTTTTTCAAAAAATACATCCTAAAATACATGAAAAGTTCTTCGCAAAACACGATAAGGAAAGTCTAATCGGATAATCCTAAAAGAAGTTACACTAACGTGAAGGTGAAAAAGCGCCTAAAAAAGTGAAACATTCCGGACCCTGTATATTGACAACCGGTTGATAAAAAGAGCTATGGTTTGGTGAATTAGTATAGGTCCACTAGGACTATAATTCAGCCAAGTTTCAACCCGATGAAAAAAAAACAATAATTTTAGGTGGGTACACTTGACGTATTCTGCCCCTTATGTAAAACTAAGAAAAATAAGAGTTTTAATAAAAAATATCTGAATCTTCAAAAAGTTCAGTTTTGCTCATTCTCAACAAATTCTAACCAGAACAAAAGTTATATTATTTTAATTTTAATTCTTTAGTGGCAGTTAATACCAAAAAGACTAAATAAAAAAATTATCATAATTTTCAAACACATAGGGAAACTTTTTTAAATGCTTGAAATAAAAAATTCTTTACGTCATTGCGATACCACAAGACCCTCTTTGATTTCAAAAAGTCATTAGACATTTGTATTTGTTATAACATATGGCAACTTCTTCGCACTAACCATTGTCGATTTTTCAACATTTTGCATGTTTCAGCTCATCCTGATTAATATTTTAATTAATATATTTATATGTATTTGTTTCTTTTTGAACATTAGATTATAAAATAAGTATTTCGAATTCTATAAATATTGCTTATTGGAAACGTTTCTTCCAATTATTGGCGCAATTGTAGGGACAAAAGTTCACCGTCCACCCTTATTAAATCTCAGGTACCGGTTATATTGAATTGCATGGTAAACGGGAAACTGAGTGACTGGTTCGATATTACGCAAGGCGT
>CAKNYM010051195.1:271712-299395 GCA_932195095.1 Andricus curvator | reverse complement strand
ATAAATCTTGGCTTGAGTCTTGGAACATAAAATCATTTTTTGTCCGACCGCCCTTGAAAACGCGCCATTGCATGCACGTGAAGCAGGCGTTATATGGCCGCTTCCAGCCCAGTGACGTTCGCATATGCGCACTCCGCCGCCGGGCCGACATAAAACTTCACACCCGCTACATGAAACAATGTACTATACTGACGTTTCTAAAATAGAACAAATTTAAATGTAATTAAACAAAACAGACTGTTACACTACTAATGTGTTAATTGTGTTGAACTATGTATATTCGAAATTTGATAAATGTGGGTAAAATTTATGGAAATCATGACCCAAGGAAAGCGTAAGTATTCTCATTAGGACTGTTATATCCGGTAGACATAAAACAAAGCTTACTAATATTGTAAAGAGTTTGAATTTGATTTCAAAGTCGAGTTCAACTAAAAGCCCAGTTGTATTGGCAATACATTAGCTATGCTTCCATGTCATACTCCACGATTTCTAGCTCTCTTAGACGTCAAGTTTTGTCTCGTTGTCGATTTCCACTTTGGAGAAAACAGAGATTTAATTTATACTCTTAGCCTACGATTGTCACTGGATGTTAATTGTCTCTCAAAGTTTTAATTGATCGAGATGGGGTCGAAGAAAGAATAGTAATTAACTTTACTCAAGGTTTCTGGAAACTTGTAAAGTTTCGTCTTCCTCTTCCTTATACACCATTTAAATTGTGTATGGAGTTTCCAACTGACAAGCTTACGCTTTATTACATTATGCTAAGATAAAGTTACATTTTGAGTGAATTTAAATTCTTCATTTTAGAGTATTAATTGTATATTTTATTTTTATGTTACAGGAAACCGTAAATTTGTCACATCCAGAAAGGTAAGATTCGAAAATTTTTCAGGTGGTATTTTTAGCGTAAAACTAGTGCAAAAATATATCAAATAATAAATAGTAAAAAAAAGATAAATAACATAATATAAAACGACAAATGAATGAAAGAGGTTTCAAAATATTGTGAAAATATAATTCACCCTCTGAAAGGTTTACTCACACAACTAAAGAAACTAAAAATGTGTTCCGTATATATATATATACGTATGCTATTATTATATAAAAAATTCCAAAACGCCCAATTATGTGGCTCTGATAGTTTGCATTTTTATGAGTGCTGCTGGCGCATAGAATGTAGCTGTATGTGTGGCGCAGTGAGTCGATCGGCTCCCTCGTTTATTAGATGAAAAGTGATAAAATGAGTAGAAAAAGATAGGATCAGTCGAAATAGTCATAGCTCGGAAATTAAAGAGTGATAATATTAAAGAATGTTGCATGGAGGATATGATACATCGATACAACGGTATAAGAAAAAGTAGAATATTTACAAGAGATATTCTGTTAATGGTGAGAAAATATAATAAAAAGGATATCGCTAAACAAAATTATGGTTATTTGAAGCAGAATATATTTGTTAATATTCCCTTACTATTAATACTAGTAAAAGAAATATAAATTTATGTTTGACGATGCTCTGGTTCTTTTAATAGAAGGGCTGTATACAGAACTAGACAACCAATATTTTTTTTTAAAGATTTGGTCTATTGAATAACAAATTCTTAAAAAATAAAATACACATCGTTCTATAAGCATTTTTTCGAAATGCCATTTTTTGATACAATTATTATTTTTTTTTTATAATATTTGACCGAATCCATTTTATTCGTTTCAAGATGAAATCTTTTTTGCAAAGTTATAAGTATTTGAAATTTTAGGTTTGCTTAAAAAAAAATACAAATTTTAAATAAATGTACAAAAATATCAACAAAATGTTGAAAATTAACAAAAAAGCGGCCATTTTTCTGAAAATGTTGAAAGTAGATTTTAAAAAAAAGTACCTTTTTTTATCAATTTTTTTCTTCAATTTTTTACTCAAATTATGAAAAAATCTTGTAAGTTCTATGCGGGCCAAACTATTTTTCTGGTCAAGATATTTTTTTTTGCAAACTTGAATTTTCGCATTTTTCTTAAAAACAACAACAGATTCGATAAATACTGAGACTTGGGCCGAAAAAATTTTTCATTCATATTGAAAAAATACGTGTTGTCTAATTTCCTATAATGATATTTTCTCGCCAAGAGATTCTAAAACTTGACGCGTTCCTACCTGTCTGATCTGAAGTGGATTCAGTCATTTTACCACATTATTAATTTTCTTGTACTATTCGGCATTGATATTTATTGAAATTATTATCATTTATAAATTAATGAATATATATATATATATATATATATATATATATATATATATATATATACACTACCCATTTCACCCAGGAGCTGAAAAACGTATTAAGAGGCATGAAGAACTATTCCGCTCCGGGACCAGATGGTATCAAGACCTTTTTGTGGAAGAAGTTTTCTTCGACCCACCGGCATCTGGTCCAAATTTTCACCTCATATCTAAAGTCGGAAGAGCCTATTCCGGAGCGGTTGGTGGAAGGGCGCACAGTGCTCCTGCCGAAGACGGGCAACTTAGCTAACCCTAAGAATTACAGGCCAATAACTTGTCTGAACACACTATATAAGATCTTCACAGCTATTCTAAATGATAGGATTGTTCGGACAATTGGACCTGTGTGGCGAGAGATGTATGAACAAGGTGGCTCAAAGAAAGGCGTAGCAGGATGTCGGGAGAACTTGCTCATCGATAGATGTGTCTGTAAAGACGCAGCATCCTATCAGCGACTTCTATAGATGGCCTGGATTGATCACCGGGAAGCTTTCGATTCAACCTCCCATAGACTTATCATCTGTCTGTCGGAAAGCCTAAAGGTTCATCCACACATCGTGAGGTGCATAGAGAGATTAATGCCGCTTTGGAAAACCAGATTAACTATCTCATCTGGAAAACATTGTGTGATCAATAACAGTATCACCTTTCAGACAGGTGTGTTTCAGGGCGACACCAGGCGCCCTCTCCTCTTTTGCCTCACATTATTGCCACTATCTCTCGCAATTCGCCATTCCGAAGGCTACCTCTGCGGCAAACCTGGAAACCGAAAGCATAAGGTCACTCATGTATTTTACATGGATGATCTTAAGATCTATGCTAGAAATCAAGAGAAACTACATCTAGCTCTACACATTGTCAAAGAGTACACTCAAGAGATTGGAATGGAGTTTGGGTTAGAGAAATGCGCCAAGGTTAATTTGAAGAAAGGAAAACTTAATGGCATCCCCGAAGATCCTGAGCTCATTGACAGAAGCGCTATACATCTTTGCGCTGGAGAGACCTATTCATACCTGGGCGTGCCACAGAGCCGCATTCAGGACGTGACATCTATAAAGGATACCCTCCGATGCAGATACAAACGTCTCATCCGACGGATATGGTCTTCCGAACTGTCGGAGAGGAACTAAGTATCTGCAACGAATATGCTTGCCGTCCCCGTAGTACTCTATTCATTTGGAGTAGTTCCATGGACGAAGGACGAGCTCAGATCTCTCGATATCGGGTCCCGAAAGGTTATGCACATGAACAAAAGCATGCACCTTAAGTCTTCTGTTCCACGACTTTACATCTCACGCCGTCAAGGTGGTCGCGGAATACTGAATCTTGAATGTCTCCACAACATGATTATTCTGGGTACAGCACATATGGTCGCAGATGGACAAGACCCTCTTCTTAAAATGGTCAGGAAACACGAAGAAGTGGGCAAAGGGGCGTTTCTGTACAAAGCAGCGGAGGAGGCTGCTGAAACACTCGGCCTTGACTTCAATAATAGGGGTGAGCAAAATGCATCAAATCTTATCCATCTTGAATACTCACTCTTGAAGGCCCGGATTAGGAAAGCACAGGAGAAAAACTTCCGCGAACAGCTCCTCGACAAGAGGATGCACGGCATCTTCCACAGAAATGTGGATGATCAGTCGATGTCGTATGAGCTAATGTTTGCTTTCCTTAGATCACTCGGATTGAAGTCGGGCACGGACGGCTTCATTTTGGCATGTCAAGACGGTGTCATTTCCACTCTAGCATACCGTCGCCACATTTTGAGCCAAAACATTCCCGATGATAGCTGCATAGCGTGTCATGCATACCCCGAGCATCTAGGACACATACTATCTAGTTGTCCAACTCATGCGGGAACGACCTACATCCAAAGGCACAATGTGGTACTAAGAGTGCTTTATTACCATCTCTGTCACTCTTACGGCATTAGCCCAAATACCTCTCCTCTAAACGCTCCTAGAGAAATAGAGTCAATTGTCGAGAATGAGAAGTGCCGCATATACTGGAACTTAATATTCTCGACAATGTTTTCTATTGCGCACTCGAGGCCTGACATAGTTCTCCTTGGCGTCGAGAAACAAACAATGTTCGTTATCGAATTTTCAGCACCAGCTGACAAAAACGTCACAGCCAAGGAGAAAGAAAAGAAAGAGAGGTATAAAGACCTTATAAGGGAGTTGCGACGATTATACCCGGAATATTCTGTTAAGCTAATCGTCTTGATCATCGGCGCTCTTGGAGGTGCCAAGGTTTCACTGGTTAATAGCCTGGAAAGCATCCCTGCGTGTCAAGAAAATGCTGAGACACTTGCGGGGAAAATGCAGAAGGCGGTCGTCCTTGGGTCGCTCCGTGTCCTCAGGGTGCACGAGACTTTTGCCGGATCATCGTATTGAGTTCGTCGCAGACTGTAACCACCTATCTCACGGTCGTGAGACTTGGTTACAGCTGAAATTTTACCGCGATTTCGCTGGGGGCGGGTGCAATTTTTCAGATTAGCACCCGCTCCCGGCGAAATCCTGCGGTTGTCCTTATGACAAACTTTTAACTATATATATATATATATATATATATATATATATATATATATATATATGTATGTATGTATGTATGTATATATGTAATAAGAGGACTTTGAGTAATAAAATGTATCTGCCATACTATGATTGCACGATTTTAAATTGTGATTTTCTCGGAACTGAATAACTTTGTTGGATTAAACCTTTTTCAGTCTCATTTGGCGTATCCATATCTTTTGAGTAAGTTTATATTTCTGCGAAAAATTAAAAATTAGATTTTCAATCTCTATCTAAAGCCCATTTTGAAAATCCATGCAATATTAGTCTCAAAATTCTCGGTCAATTTTCTCGAAATTGGTTATACATTTATTACATAAAACTTCATTCACTGCTCCAATTTTAGGTTAGTGTCAGTTTCAGATTGTCAACTTCCACATCCATTTTCTCGAACCTGAATAACTTTTTTTGATCAAACATTTTTAACCTCAATCTAGCAACACTTCAACTCAGGAATGGACATTTTTCATTGTAAAATAGTAATTTTAATTTTACAGAATGTTCTTTTCGCTTTTTTTAAGAATTCTCGTAAGTAAGTCCCAGAGTATTTACTGTGTTATAGATAACCCCTGATTTCCATTCCAAAATTTCTATCTCGTTCTATTCTTTTCCATTGACTGTACTTCTCGAGCAACTGTTATACATAATTACGCAACTTCAGTGTAAATTGAAGTTTTAAGTCTCAGAGTGGTACTGGAATAATAAGTTTCTTAGTTAGGTGTTTTATTTCCTAATTAAAACATGCATAATTCCCTTTCATTCCACCTGTCATATATGACAGATGTTTAAAGAATTGCTCTAGTAAACTTCAGACTTGAAAACTTAGCAAATGAAGTACTCTTCCAAGTGTGAGTTGATCCCCTAAATAGTTTAGTTAATTGCTCCAAAGTAATTCAAAGTAAAGTAAACTTTCAAACTACTGTGAAGTTAGGTGTATGTTTATGTTTAGCTATCCGCCATTAGCAAGTCCCTGTCTCTGAAGCTGAGCAAAATGTGGTAAAGATTAGAATATTTAATACAGCATCTTGCTTCATATTATTAAAACCTACGATTTTCACATCAACAGATATTCATTAGGAATTTGCAACAAAGATTTAATGTTTTTATTTTAGACTCTTTTCACATCAAGAAAATTATTCCTACTTTAAATAATTCTTCTTGCTTATATTTCTGATTATTAATTCCAAAACGAAGACTTAAAATTGGAATATTTATCTCTTCTTGAGTAGTTTTTTAGGTGAAGACTACTATGCTTTCAAAACCCGAGTCAAAGGAATTAAATAAGCAAATGAAGAAGTTTTTTGAAATTTTGCCTTTATAATCTGATAAAATGAGGAAAGATAGAACTTGAAGTGTCCTATAAAACCATAAAGAGAAAAAGAATATGATTATACCTATTAGTCTCTGTATGTTTTTTTCATATATTGTGAAAGTTGTTGCTTCCAATCTCTTGAATAGTAAAGATCTGTTTTAATTGTTAGGGGATTCTTTTTCGAGGACTGTGAGCAAATATTCTTCCATTCACTTTTTGGACGGATGGTGAATAAAAATTTGGAAATAGATTTTCCAGATGGTGCTAGAAACTTATTTATTTTGCTAAACTTGGCATAATTTTCAAATAGTTTACCAATTCATTAGTGTGGAAGGAAATGGATAAGGATTTAATAAGCAACGCATGTCACCGTTCTGAATAGTTAACGATCATATGTGTTCTTTGATGTAGTCATGCAGGAGATAAGTAACAATCTACCACCCCAGGCAGATCTCGGGGTGTTATTACCCAGATAATCGATTCCCGAAGGCACATTGATTTCACCAGCAAGTCTGCCAATTCGACCCGAATAACTATTCGATTACTGGATATCGCCCAGTATTTCGGATGACGAAGTGGAAATGACCCTTTTTCCGAGATATTAATGGAACTCTCTCACGAGGAATAGCCAGTCCCATCCAATAAAGTTTCATGCTGAATGTGAGTTTCGATTTTCGCTCGGCAGGTCCTTTTTCAGCTTTGACGTTTGCGTAAACCTGCATGCTTTGAACTGATAGTTCAAACAAGCACTCGATTTTTCAAAGACTATTTTATTGCACATGCGACTTTTACAATGAAGCTCGAATTAAATTCCCTATCAAGATCTGCTGTGCTTTTTTCCACCAAATTCTGTTCTTCATTACAAATAAATGAAAATAATATTTAGCCGAAAAAGTATTTTATTCGACTTTCTTTATTATCACATTTTTCATTGCACTTTCAATCAGGTGGATATCTCTTTTCTAGTTACCTGTTTAACAATGGGTTTTTCATTCCAATTAACGAAAAAATCAAAGTTCCTAAAAAATGAAAACATATCTAACTCGATAATATATTTATCTCGCGCTTTGCGCTCGATAATGTATTAACATCACGCTGCACGCTCGGTGTTTGTATCTTCCGCATATTTGTGCACAGGCCTTTTAAAACTAAAGGTCAAAGCAACGACAAATGTAATTTGCTGGTTGTGAATTCTCTCTTGTTAAAGCTCCTTTGGCTTTAACGAACACATTATCATCACGTAGCTCGTGGTTCGTACTCGATTTTGTCCAAAATGCGAACTTCTCCATATTTTTTCATCACTATTAAATCAAATGTATATTAGATTTATTTCTGTATCCCGGCCTGGGATAGCTTATTCAGATATTGCAAAGTAAATTACAAATTTTATTTATTATGATTACTTTAATATTTGTTCATTATTTTGCATTAAATTTTATTCTCAGCTATCCTAAAAAATGTAGCATTTCAATAAATTTATATTATTACAATTTTACAAAATGTATTGGTATTGAAACAGACGTACTTTTATTGGCTTGTTTTTATAATAAAAAAAGTGCACATTCTATAAAAAATTTTTTTTGTTATTATATATTTTATTGCAACTTGTGACGTTTTTACGTAAATTCAATTTGTTTAATTTCAGTGTTATTTTTTGCGATTTGAACCAAAAATACGCACCCTAGCGTAAAGTGGTTCTAAGAAAATTTGAAAATATAATTTAGGCAAAAATTTCATAAAATGAAATGTTATTATAGCTTGTGTCATTTCTCCAAAAAGTCATTTCATTTTTATTTTAAATGCTATTTTTTACGATTAAAATAAAAACTACGCGTCCTATCAAAAAATTATTAATGAAAAATGTGTAGCTCTTTTTAGGGTGAGCAACTGTTTCGATTAATTTCTTTCATAGCTTAAGTCGTTTGTCCAAAAATTTAATTTCTATGTTTTTCATTTTACTTTTCACGATTAAAACAAAAATCACACGCCCTATCAAAAAGTGATCTGTCACAAAATTTGTAGATATTTTTCGAACGCACACTTTTTGTTGATTCATTTTTTTCGTGCCTTGCGTTGTTTTTCAAAAAATTTAATTTTTGTTATTGTTGATGTTATTTTTTACGATTAGAACAAAACCTACGCATCCTATCAAAAAATAACTTATTACAAATTTTTAGCTCTTTTTTGGTTGAACAAATTTTGTTGATTTATTTTGTTCGCATCTTGTGTCGTTTGTCTAACGATTCAATTTTTCTGTTTTTAATGCAGTTTTTCACAAATAAAACAAAAACTACGTGTCCTATCAAAAAGTGATTCAGAAAAAATTTGTAGATCTTTTCTAAATACACAATTTTTGTCAATCCATCTTCTTTCGTATCTTGTATAGTTTGATCGCAGAATGGAATTTTTGATTTGTCATTATTTCTTGTGCGGTCAAAATTTGAACTTTCATTTTTTCAAAAAAATTTAGAAAGTTGTAATAATTTGGTATTCAAAATGCAACGATTTTCTTCCCTTGACATTTTTTCATATCGTGTGTTGTTTAGCTTAACATGTTCATTTTCGTTTGTTGTTTGGAATTTTATAAATGCTATAACTCTGGTAATTTTTGTTCATCATAAAAAAACGAAATTATAAATTGTTCGTCTTTTTAAGTACTACTTATAACCGTACATAGAATTTTCAAATCCTAATAAAAATGATCTCAAAAATGTTTAAAATGCTCTTTTTGAATTTTTATCCAAAATGGCTGGCTAACGAACTTGACCTTCATTTTAGGACACTTGAAGAGCATACCAAAGCACAATCCAATATGTCAATTCTTTCGAAAGTTTTCGTGCTAACAAACTAAAAATCTACAGACACACATTCGGACATACATACATACATACATACATTCATACATACACACATACATGCGTACAATCGTAAAAACCTATTTTTCGGATTCAGGGGGTTTCAAAACGTGGAAATTTTACAAAAAGGGGGGTGGTCAAATTTTACGTAAATTTAATACCTTCTCTGATGAGAATGTAAATAAATAAATATATATATATATATATATATATATATATATATATATACTATATACATAGAGAGAGAGAGAGAAGTAAAATAATAAAAATTATAATATTAAATAATATTTTTTTTAATTTATATATTACCAGAAACGTTTCGTGAAAATCTCGGTACATGAGTTTAGGCAATATTGATACTATACCTGTGTTTGTGGCGTTCCTGAAAACCTGCTTTTCGAGAAAAATGAAATTAAAATTTGCGAGTGTCATAAGCGCACGTGTCAAATCTTTTGTTAAAAAGTGAAATTTATCCACTTTGGGTCACTTTCGGGACATAAGTATCATCTCACGAGATAGAGTACAGATGATTTTCGATTGAAATCATAAAATCGATACTTAGACCTTTGTTAACAAAAACTCGAATATCTCGGAAACTACGATCGACAAAGTGGATCGTTTCTTTGCGGAATGTCACATTTATTTGAGTTAATGATAATCAAAGTTGTGAAATAACAGTTAACTATTGCAATAATTATTACAATGATTTAATAAATGTGTAATCATTTTTAGTTTATGAAGAAAACTATATCTGATGCATTAGTAAAGTAAAAACAAAATTTGAGAAAACACATTTTGCAGACCTGTAATTTAATCTTTTTAAGAGTTCAACAAGAACTAAACTTTTTAAATGGAAACGAAATATAGGGCTTAATCTCTGTGTTTAATAAATTCTAAATTGTTAGGAAGATATTTAGAAACCTAATCTCTATGAAAGTCATCTTATTTTTGTTATAAAATCGCACAAAAAGGCTTAATCGAGAAAAGTATATTTCCATTAGAAATAATGATGGTTGGGAACATATTTTTCTTGATCAAGCTTTTTTGTGCAATTTTATTACGCAAGATGAATTTGTTGGAGCTTCTCAAATTTCTGAAAACTGAAATATTAAGAACTGTATTTCACGATATGACCTTCAGAAGTCAGCTATTAGTTCAAAAAATTATTTTAATTTTGATTTTATGTGAAATATCTCTTTTCGTATGTATTTGAGGTAAAAGTTGTGTGTAAATGGATTAAACTTTTTTAAGTATCTTGTTTCTCTGGCACGATACGTTTGAATTTTAGAAAAGTGAGCCTTTGCGAAATTATTCATATTACTTATGTTGCCATATATTGTATAGTGCATGGTATATACATATTACATATACTAATTTCAATGTAGTGTTCTCGCTATTGCAATCTTTTTGTTGTGAATTCTAAATTTAATAGATTTACAAAAATTTATGTAAGACTTTGAATATTTTGAATTGATTTATGAATAAAATTATTGATTAAAGTTATCGAATTTGAACACATTTGCCAGTAAATTAAATTTAAAACTTAATTATGCTGTATACATTTTTGAGTAAAAAATATAATAAAGACTTCTTATTAAAAAAGGAATAACTTTCAAGGAAAAACAGTTAGATTTTCTTATTGAATATCTATTCATTCAGTTCACATCTAAGTGAACAAACAAGAAAAAGGGGAAGTTTCTCGAAAACAGGGAAAAATAGGAATTCTTTAAAAAATGGGGAAAAAGATTAATAGAGAAAAGAGTGTGAAGTCTGTATTTAGTAGATATGTTTTACTTGTCGAATAAAATCACTAGTTTTCATTTTTTTAATCATTTCAAAAAATTGTTATTCACATTTATATTTGCTATGCGCTGGTAGTGTGACCTTGTTTCTGAACGGCTTCTTATTCATTTGAAAAATGTGATATATAAAAGGTTGCCTTTATATTTTATTTCCCGCTTTCCCGCAAATGTGTTCGCGATATAATTGCAAGTAATCCCTTCCCGTCCCTTACTTTAAACAGATGCCTTAATTGGTTTCATCAGAAAAAAAGATCAAAGCAAATAAATAATTTTATTAGTAATATAAAATAATGGAGGTTGTAATTGAACTTAAAGTTGAAATTAAAATGAGAACTGCAAGAATGTAAAGTGCAATTCAAATGGCCTAGATTGCATTAGGAGCTGAGAAGTCGAAGTAGTTTCGATTTTCGGCTATTGAAGGAAGATAAGGAGAGCGAAACGCGGTCAACCATATACGTTGGCATATGGACCACGGCCAATCGATAGAGCAAACTGTTGATTCTGACCCGGACGACGACTGCCACTACGACCACCAAAAGTAATATTCCCACGTTGTGTACTTATTGGCTTTGAGTGATTCCGGCAACGTTGCTGAGTAACGTCCAATTCTATGATTCCAATATTGTACTCCAATGGAATAATATCAGAGTAATCTGTTCCATTATAATAGCTCTGTTATCAGTATGAAAACTTTCGAAAGTTACATTCGTAATAGATTCCATCACTTCCGCAGATGTTGAACGGAATCAAATGAAGCAAAAATGGAGTTTATAGTGCGTTTTTGGAATAACGAAATTCAAATGAAATATAGCTCAGTCAGCTTCAAAATTTGAGCAATTGAAATGTTGTAAAGTGAATCATTTCCATTCAGAAAATTTTGAGTTTAGAGTGTTCAAAAATTGAGCACAGTTACATATATTTATTATAAAAAGCATTTACACTGGAAATTCCATTTAAGCTAGGTTCTAGGAATGGTCCTAAATGGCCTTCACTTGAAGCGAACACAACATTCGCTCGCTCCAAACGTAAACAAGCAGGGTCGCATGCATTCTTTCTGTTTTATATAAAAGCATGACGCAACGAGATTCTACTAACACGTGAGAGTGCGGACCTCCCTGCTGTTTGTCACGCTTGACTGTACACATCCTCTTCTCTCGGCCCCGTGGCTCTCTCATCACGAAACCGCAACAGCATCAATTCTCGGAGCGACTTAAATGGAAGATACTTAACTAGGATTCCCAGTGTAAAATCAAAGAATTGTAAACGCAGCATCGTTAAAATGTCTATGGTTTCAAACTTATATTTTTTCACGTTCAACAAATGTAATTTTGATTAGGGTTTTAAAAGCATTCAATTGATTTTAATGATTGGAACTTGAGTATAGCTATTCTTTCACGAAGTTTGGTTTGTCTAGCATGCTGTTTATCATCCAACCTGGAAAAGTCTAGGAGGTATTTGGGTGCTTCATTCATAAACATCGAAAAATGAGTAGAGTGTAGAGATATTAATCTTAGAGCTGGAGTTACTTTTATTTTTTTTCTGTTCTTTCTGAAACGCAAAATTAATCTTCTGCAAGTAATGCTGCTACATTATTTTTTATCTTTTTGTACAATATTCGCGTTAATATTTTTCGGTTTCAATTTTCAATGATACTTTGTGTGGTAAATGAGAAAATCGTATCTGCTGACAAAATTTATTAAGCAATTTTGATGAAATGCATAAATAAGGTGTAACTTAATAGAAAATATATGGAAAAGGTTCCACTCTGTGTATATGAGTGATTTTCATTTATATTTTAATTTTGGTTTCCGAAACGCAAGTGCATTGAAGTTCCAGAAGGCTCCTTCGGTGGTTGTTTAATCTGTTTTTTCAATTATATATATAAATTAGTAATTATACCAATTAAAAACGAACATCAACTTACTCAAACAAATAAATGATTGAAAACTATATATTATACATTCTTGATTTTTTTAAGTTCATCAACAGACAGTCACATGCAAATATAGACGCACGCGTAAACGCTTTGAAAAAACGCAGTCCCTGAGGTTTGAACCCTTTCTGGAACTGCCTGACATGTATATTTAGCGCACGCATTAACCGACGGCTAAATAATTCGAGGTAGCTTCGGATAAAACATATTTCTGTTCTTCGTTGCATTCGTAAACTTTTTCTATTTATGTTTTCTGTATTCAAAAAATATTTGAAATACTATTTTCATGTACAATTTGATTTAGAACAGAACGAGGTTAAATAACAGACGTTTTTCTTGAAATATTGAATCTTAATCTATTTAGAGTACCAACATCGGAGAATACTTTCTTCTACCTCGCGTTATTTCCGATATATTTACTAAAAAGTTTATTTTTTATCAAATTAGTTTTCCTCTAGTAATAAAGATCAACTCAAGGTCGTATATAGGTTCACAGAAATTCGGTGAGCACATAATAACTGGATAGGGTGACTAGCTTCATCCAAATTCGGTGAGCGTAGACCATATATTTTCGGTCTGATATTACTATTTAGAAATCAAGAAATATTTCGACACCTCTCTTTGATATGAGCCTACGTGCTGACAGCGTCTTGTATGAGACTATATGTAATATGTGCCGAGTATAAGTCTATTTGCATTTTTGGTGATTTTAAATTGATATTATAGTCTGGTAGAATAAACTATTCTGCATCGTTTTCCTAAATATTAGACAATTTTATGGGATACTATGGGAGCAAATACGAAAATATAAATGAGTCTTTCTGGTGATAATTTCCATGCATTATAGGTCTATTTGAATTCTTAAATAAGGTCGATAAGCTAAGCAAAATAAATAAATACGAGAAATAATTAGAATATTTGGCAGAAAAAACGTTATTTTCACTTGTGTAGTCCTAAAAATAGTAGCCTGGCGGTATTTTTATAGAAACTTTGACTTACTAGCAACTTAAAAAAAATCATGGTGAATTTATTATTATTCATATGACGTAACAAATATTTACAAAATTGGGGGTATAACATATATGTAATGCTAAGGTATAAAGCTTCTTCTTTGACCATGTCGATGATCATCCCTCACCAAAGTGAACCTCCCTAGCAGGTATCCTTTAGTCATAAACAGGACAAAATTACGAAATTAAAAAGAAAATCATTTTACAATGTGGAATTTGAAAATGAGATATTTGGAATCTAAAGTTTTCACAATTCCACGTATATCTAATTTGTCTAAAACAGTTTTAAATTGGTCAGGTATTGCAAATTTAAGGCACTTCTGGTGATGCGTGGTGGAATGATCAAATTCAAGCAGCCCAGCAAGAAAAGAAAAAAGCGCAGAAGAGAACATTAAACCTCACAGGTCTTAGCGATGAGGAGAGAAATAGACTCAAAAATGATTACAAAGACAAAAAGAGGAAAGTTAAACGACTAGTCAAGGAGAGTCAAGAAAAAATCAGAACAGAAGAAGAGAGGAAAATACAAAACAGCTTTGAATGAATTATGAAACTATTATTTAAACTGATAAAAGAAAGTAAAATTACACAGTTTGTCAGCATGAGAAACAGCAAAGGTGAAATGATATATGATATAGACGGGATAGTAGACGCTTTAAAAGACTCTTTTGAAAAATTATTAGGAGGTGAAGATATAGGGCAACAGAACTGCGACATGGAACATAATGCATTAGAAACCCCAATTGAAAAAGTATGTGTCACTGATGTTAGAGATACAATTAAGAACTTAAAAAACGGTAAGGATGCTGGCGTAGACAGTATTAGCGCTAAAATGCTTAAATACGGTGGCGAGTACATACCTCGCAGGTTGTGCGAATTGATAAATTTAAGTATCGAGATGGGAGAAGTCCCAGACGATTGGAGAAAATCGATTATCGTACAAATATACAAAAGAAAGGGAGAAATAAAAGCAACTGCAGTAATTACAGAGGTATCAGCTTACTAAGTACCGTAATTAAAATATACTCAAAAATACTCATTCGCAGGGTAATGAAAATTACAGATCAGATATTTAGTTTAAGACAGATCACAGAGAAAAGCTTAAGAGTAGGAAACAAAGTTTTCTGTGCATTTGTTGACCTAGAAAAAGCATTTGACAAGGTAAATAGAACTAAACTTTGGAAAGTCCTTAAAAAGTACGGAGTCAATAGATGGCTCCTACAAGCAATAAAATCAATATATACAGGTAGTAAAGCGAGTGTAAGAGTAAATGGGAAACTAAGTGACTGGTTCGATATTATGCAAGGCGTGAAACAAGGATGCGTTATGTCCTCATGGCTATTTATCATATTTATGGATAAACGTCTAAGAGTGGACCTCTTCGACGAAGAAGGTGTAGATCTCGAAACAGTGAAGGTACGTGGGTTAGCTTTTGCAGATGACAAGATTATTATGGCAGAATCAATCGAGGACTTGCAAAGAATGTTGAATAAACTTAATACAAGTATGAAGAACATGGGCCTTAAAATTAACGTAAATACAACAAAAATCATGGTGTATGAAGAAAAAACTGAGAAAACAATGTGCAACACTGTCCTAAATGATGAGAGTAGAACTAGTTGACAAGTACGTATACCTGGGTAGCCTATTCACTAGCGACGGAAAAATAGATGGGGAGTTAGATAGGCGCATAAATAAGGGTAAGCAGGTTATCGGTAGAGCAGGGTCCATGCTCAAAGAATGTGGTGCAAAAGAGACAATAGTTGACACATGGGAAAGAAATCAGTTAAGATGGTTCGTTCATCTTGAAAGAATGAAAGATGAACGACTGACCAAACAAGTGTATAAATGTAAAGTAAATGGCAGAATTCCCAGAGGTATACCGCCAAAAGAATGCTTAGAATCTCTGAATGAGACACTAATCCGAAGAGACATAAGAAACCATAGAAACACAAGAGCTTGCATGAAAAAATGCATGGACGTGAAGGAAGCTAGAGTAGTATGCCAGGACAGAAAAGTGTGGCGACAAATAGTTTGTAAACAGACTGACAATAGAGTGAATGACGCCTGAAATAAAGACCTTGGATACTAATGGGCCCAAGTGGGGAACCATACATAACAATTTTGTGAGGCTCTTCACTTGGGGTGATCGCTAGAGAGATTGATCAGCAACCTGGGTCGGAGCAGTGTTGCGGAATAAACGTGTCATTTGAATAAATGACACGAGAATTCCAGATTAATCTAAAATATTTATACCTAACACCTATATACCTATCTACCTTATACCTATATACCCACCGACGCACTACTATTTTCCAACCGAGCAAGTCACACCTACCCCGAAAGGGAAATGGCTTAATGGTATAATAATAATAGTAGAATGGCGACTACATAAACCCCAAACGGCAAAACAAAAAACGTTTCATGAGGTAGGATTCAAAATGGAGAATACTGACAGAATTATGAAAGTGAGTGAACATTGTGAGCTATACTTTCAAGATTCGAAAAAATATATTTTTTGTAACACATGCACGAAATGTTCGCTTTTCGAGGCATGTATTGCATGCGGGCAGTGACCAATTCCAAAGCCGTGGTAAAAAGCAGTTATAAAAAGACTTTTTCTAGCTGCTGCGCTTGCGCTCTTTGAGCAAGATTACTTTTTCTAGCTGCTGCGCTTGCGCAGTTCCAGCCAGATTACTTTTTCTTGCTGTTGCGCTTGCGCATTTCGATTCAGATTTACTTTCCAGGACTGTCGGAATAATATCCTCACTTCATTATCATTAGACGCTTGAGAGACTGATTGTGAGTAGTGAATAGTGATTGGACAAACTCGAAGTGATAAGTTACCATAAATGACTGATAAATTACTATCAATTACCGATAAATTACCAAAAATTTCAGAAATTTGTGGATACCTGAAATTTCCGGTAGTTTATCAATTTTCCATAAATTTCCGGAATTTTGGGAAATTTAGCAATTTTCCATAAACTTCCGGAAATTTGGGAAATTTAGCAATTTTCCATAAATTTCCGGAAATTTTTGAAATTTCTAAATTGCTTCCAAAAAGTTTTGGCTACCTGAAATTTCCGGTAATTTAGCAATTTTCCATAAATTGCCGGAAATTTAGCAATTTTCTACACATTTCTGGAAATTTTTGGAATCTTTCCAAAAAGCTTTGGATACCTGAAACTTCCGATGATTAAGCAACTTTTCATACATTTCCGGAAATTTAGCCATTTTCCATTTTCCGGAAATTTTTGAAATTTTCGGATTTTTCCCAAGAACCTTTGGATACCTTGATTTTCTGGAAATTTTCGGTAATATACAAATTTACCGAAAATATCCGGAAATTTTCGGTAATTTTTGGTAATTTTACCATAAATTTCCAAAAATTACCATACATTTCCAAAAAATGTATGCTTATTGTTTCTCAAATCGAAAATTTCCTGCATTTGTTACAAAAAATATCGTGTGCAACGGGTGCTGAAAGTAGACAGTTGCAACTCTTGTGAAGTTTACCGTACTTGCCATCGGCTCATCTTCGGGTCGTTTTCGGCTTGTCTTCGGCTCGTTTATGGCTCGCCTTTGGCTCGCTTCCAACTCGCCTACGACTCGCCTACAACTCCCATTCGACTCGCCTCTGGCTCGTACAGTAAACTTCACACTCGTGTGGAACTGCCTACTTTCCGCACTTGTAGCACAATATACTATTTTTATAAGTTCAGAGTAGAGTGGAGGAAAAACGAAATGCACTCTGAGAAATATTTGTCTTAAATTAAAGAAACTTAAATTCATTCAACCAAAAATGACTTCTTAATTCAGAAAATTATATTAAATTAAAGTTGTTATTAGAAAAACAAACATTTCTTTGAAACAAAGAAATTTCTTTGATTCCAGCGAAATTTCTTTAAATCAAAGAAACTTTTCTTTTACTGAGAGCCAATGAATAGTTGTCTTTGATTCAACGAATTTGTCTTTGAATCAAAGAATCCTTTCTGGGTAATCTTTAACATCACTTCTGAGAAAGAGAGAGAAGAAAAGCAAAATGGGCTTTACATAGTTGTCATTCTCGATTATTTAAAATTACATTTTTTAACGTTTTAAATGAAAGAAAACTTAAAAAGTATTTGGAAATTATTGTTAATTATAAAAAAGATCACTCGAAATAGAAAATACACATCAATTCCTTCTCATCACCCCTTAGTAAGAGGGTGGAAAAACAAAATAGGCCTTACCTAGTTGTCATTCACAATTATTTGAAAGTACATTTGTTCGGGCTCTAAATGTATAAAAAACATTAAAAGTGCTCAAATATAATAATTGTATCTAAAAACATCATACGAAACAGAAAACATAAGTTCAATCGGCTTCATCATTTTCTCTGGGCAAGAGGGAGAAAAAAAGAGCTTTACAGCATTGTTTTTCAGTTTTTACATTGATCAAGAGAGAGAACATAACTGAACTGCAAAGTAAGTTCGTAAGAAAATGATCTAATATAAAATTGAATTCCCAGTTTATTTATTTCTAACATTTATTTCAATTTCATTTATCAACGTGAGAAAATCCCACAAACGTGATTTACGGTAGTCAGGAAATTCCGAATTCCGTAATAAGAGACGTTACGCAAGAAAAAGACCGAGAGGGGACATTCCAAAGGAAATTTCCGACATTTTCAGCCCAGGTCGAAACCTCTGGATTGAAAAATAAGTCACTGGGCACTTTTAGACACTTTGACACTGAAAAGCAGCTTTTCGATAAACAAACGTATTTAAAATTTGCGAGTGTCATAAACGCACGTGCTAAATTTTTTTTCAAACATAAAAATTACCCACTTTCGGTCACTTCCGGTCATTTTCGGGCGATAAGTATAATGCTATAAGATAGAATATTGATTGAAGCATGATTTCTCATAAGAAACTTGAAATCGATACTTTTGACCGTTGTTCACAAGAAACGCACGAATAACTTCTAGACCACGATTGACAAAATAGGCCCTTATCTTGCGGAAAGCCACATATAATCGATTATTTATCACTATAAATATACTTTCATAACATCTTGTTGCCATAAGGTGGTTTCCATACTGTCCTGAAATTAATTCGTTATACTATGTAAATGGTCCTCTTAATGCGAACTAGACAAACACAGGAAAAACTGGGGTTTCTATTGGAACTAATTTTTGGTTCCAAAGGAGCTGCAACAAAAAGGAACCTCTTTTGCTGAAAAGGAACCCATAATGATATATGGTTTCCAAATGAACCCAAAGTATGGATTGTAACGGTTCCAATAGAGCCCTTTTTCACTTCTGCCTTGACTCACTACGAAGATTTTACAAGTTAACGATGCACATTTTACTTTGTAATTCAGATTAAATAATATTGTACTGGGACAAATTTAATGAAGAAACTAAAATTATGGATATTAAGCATTCTTGAAAGGAAAAATCCGACGTTTTCAACTGTGTATGTACCCAAAAAGCTCGGTACTATTTAAAATTATATAATATGCACTTGCAATATTACGTTAACATTACATTTTTCCAGGAAGTTAGGTATTTCTGTCATTCAATTTAATTTATTTTCAAAAAGAATACAAAGTGTTTGTTAATATTTATTTGTATAATTATTCATAGTACTTGTTGATTTCAAATAGGCCGGCGCTTTTCGGCACATGCGCAGTTGAAAATATGAATAACCATCTATCGGATATCAACGAACTAAAAAGAAACCATAAAAAAGAGTTCTATTGGAGTCTCAGTTCTAAATGATACCTCTCTTTCTTCTCCTTCTCGTTGGCCATAATGTAGTAGTCAGCTACAGCCGAGAATTCGATTACGAATATAGTTCGTTTCTCGCAGTCCTGGAGAACGATGTCAGGCCTCGAGTATGCAATGGAGATTGAGCGCTATCTTAAAATCGTATGTCCAGAAAATTTGGCACTTCTCGTTTTGGACAATGGACTCTATCTCCCTCGGAACGTTCAGCAGGACAGGGTCGCGGCCAACACTTTAAGAGTGACAAATAGGGTAGGAAAGCACTCTTAGGATCGCATTATGTCTGAAGAGATACGTCGTTTCCGCGTCAGTGCGACACCTGGATAGCATGTGTTCTAGGTACTCAACGTGTGTATGAGACGCTCTGCACTTATCACTAGAAACTTCTTGAAATAAGCTGCGGTTGAGGTATACTTAGGTGGAAATGATACCGTCCTGACATGCGAAAATAAAACCCTCTGTATCTGAATTAAGTACTAATAATCTGAGAAAATCAAATCTTAGCTCTTTCGACGAAGAGCTAATTTTCTTCTATATTTATGTAAAAGATTCCGTGCATTTTCTTGCCGAGGAGCTGTTGGTGGAATTTTTTAACGGCGGCTTTCTTTACTTTGGCTTTTAGAAGTGAGGCATCTAGATAGAGTAGTGCACTTTTTTAGTAGACGATTTCTTCCATTTGCAACTATATAAGCTGTACACAGAATAATTCGTTTATGAAGACATTGGAGATTCAGAAGTTCGCGCCCACCTCGACGGCGTAGGCTGTATAATCGCGGAACGCACGAATTTATATGCAACCTATTTTGCATATGCATGATCTTACGCGTGGCGATATTGAGGACCATAAGCTCGTGATTCGTTCATGAAATTATCCCAAACGAGAAGAGTAGAACCGGAATGGCAAGCATGCTAGTCGCAGGTAACTTTTTTAACGGCGACAGATTGGAAGACGAAATCTGTTGAAGAAGACCCTTATATCTGCTTCGGAGAGACTCCTTCACTGATGTTACGTCCTGAACGCGGCCCTGAGGCACGCCGAGGGATGTATAGGTTTCTCCTGTGGCAAGATATCTAAAAACACTCATATCCAAAAGTTCAGGGTCTCCGGGAACGTCAGTAATTCGTCCTCGACTCAGATTAATCTCGGCACATTTATCCAATGCAAAGTCCATACCAATCTCTCTTGTATATATCTCGACGATACTTGAAGAACTCTGAAGTTAGCTTGAGCTAGAAGCATAGATCTTTAGGTTATCCATATGAAATACGTTAGTCGCCTTATGCTCGCGATGATTTTTGTTTTCGCAAAGGTACCCAAAAAAATGCGTAGTTCGAGAGAGTGTGGCAGAAGTGTGATGCAAAAGAGCAGAGGGCTCATGGTGTCGCTCTGAAAGACGCTTCTCTGGAAGTTGATGCTGTGTGTTATCACACGATAATTTCCAAATGAGATAGTAAATTCAGTTTTCCAAAGTGGCATCAATCTCTCTATGCATCTCACTATGTGTGGATGAACCTTCAAGCTTTCCAGCAGACAAATGATAAGTCTAAGAGAGGTTGAATCGAAAGCTTTTCCGGTAGTCAATCCAGGACATTGCCAGCACGCGCTGATGGGCTACTGCGTCTTTGCAGACGCACCTGTCCATCTGGTTCTGCAGCGGAAAAGTTCTTTGCGCCCCTGAGTGATTCCTTCACTTCTTCGGCAGTGATTGGTGAACATTCCTCCTCAGGTGTTATGAGGTTGTCGCAAAGCTCCTTGCTGCGAATAACGTTCTGAATATCTTCTTCTAATTCCAGTGTTGGGATCTTGTTGACCTCTTTTCAAAAAGTATCTACCTCGTCGAGCCTGGTTAAATTTTCGACAGAAACAGGGAGGTCGCTGAAGACATACGATGGGTCAGCGCGAAACTGTTGATTCTCCCTGACCCACCCCTCCCTCTTCTGTATTTTCCTACTAAGCACAGATAACACCCGTATTTTCCCAACAATGTCCACAAACAATATGTATAGTTAAAAGTTTGTCGTAAGGACAACCACGGGATTTCACCGGGAGCGGGTGCCATTCTATAAAATTGCACCCGCTCCAGGCGAAATCGGGGTAACGTTTCAGCTGTAACCATGTCCTGCGTTAACACGCAGGGATGCTTTTCTGGCTATTAACTAGTGAAAGCTTGGCACCTCCAAGAGCACCGATAATCAGGATAACTGGCTCAAAAGAATATTCCGGGTATACCCGTCACAACACCCTTATAAGTTCTTCATACCTCTCTTTCTTTTCATTCTCCTTGGCTGTGATGTTCTTGTCGGTTGATGCTAAAAAATCGATAACGGACATAGTTAATTTCTCAAAGTCAAGGAGAAGTATGTGAGGCCTCGAATGCGCGACAGAAACAATTGTCAACAATATGAAGTTTCAGTACATGCAGCACTTCTGATTTTCGACAATTGACTCTATTTCCCTAAGAGCGTTTGGCGGAGCGGTATCAGGGCTAATGCCGTAAGAATGACAGGGTTGGTAATGAACCATTCTCATCGTTAGTGCCGCATTGTGCGTCTGGATATACGTCGTTCCCGCATGAGTTTAAAAACTAGATAATATCTGTCCTAGGTGCTCGGGGTGTGTATGACAGATTATGCAGCTATAATCGGGAATGTTTTGTGTCCGTGTCCGACTTCAATGCGGGTGATTTGGGGAAAGCAAACGTTAGCTCATACGACATCGACTGATCCTTCACATTTCTGTGGAAGATGCCGTGCATCCTCTTGTCGAGGAGCTGTTCGCGGAAGTTCTTCTCCTGTACTTTCTTGATTCGAGCCGTCAAGAATGATTACTTGAGATAATTAATGTTTGATACATTTGGCTCAGCCTTTATATTGAAGTCAAGGACAAGCGTTTCAGTAGCCTCTTCTGCTGCTTTGTACTGAAACGCTCCTTCGCCTACTTTTTCGTGTATCCTGTCCATTTTAAGGAGAGGGTCTCGTTAATTTGCGTCTATATGTGCTTTATCCAGAATAATCCTGTTGTGAAGACATTCGATATTCAGTGTTCCGGGACCACCTCGATGTGCATAACCTTTCGTGACTTGATATCGAGGGATCTGAGCTCGTCCTTCGTCCATGAATCCACTTAAAATGAATGCAGTACTACCGGGACGCCAATTACGTTCTTACAGATATTTTGTTCCTTGCCGACAGTTCAAAGGACCAAATATGTCAGATAAGACGTTTGTATCTGCATCGGAAAACATTTTTTATAGATGTTACGTCCTGAATGCGGCTCTGTGCCACGCCCAAATCTCTCCAGCTAAAAAAGTGTCTTATAGCCCTCCTGTCAATGAGCTCAAGGTCTTCGGGATGCCATTTAGTTTTCCTCGCGCCAAATTAACCTGGGCGGATTTTTCTAACCCAAAATCCATTCCAATCTCGCGAAATACCCTTGGGAATGTCGAAATGTGAGAGATAGTCGCAATAATGTGAGGCAAAAGAAGAGAGGGCTCATGGTGTCGCCCTGAAAGACTCCTTTCTGAAAGGTGATGTTCTTAGTTATCACACGATGTTTTCCAGATGAGATAGTAAATCTGGTTTTCTAAAGCGGCATCAATCTCTATGCACATCGCGATGTGAGAATGAACTTTTAAGCTTTCCAACAGACAGATGATAAGTCTATGGGAGGTTGAATCAAAAGCTTTCCGGTAGTCAATCCAGGCCATCAATAGCCAGCACTGGTAGGGTGTTGTAAACCAGTGCTCCCAATTTGGCTCCCCAACTGCACTGCGTATCCGTTGCATCGGCAGTCACGTTGGCTGTAAATGGCGGGCTTTTTTGAAACTATTACATGTGTAAATAAATTCTTTATAATAAATCATCATTGTGGAAATAATGATTAATTCTTAGATCACAAAATAGTCTTTTAGAGTGCAAGGTGAAATAATTATTTGATTGTACTCTTTACAAATAAATTATTGATTTTAAATTCAAAGAAAGAAATACCTTTTTCACCAATGTGAATTATAAATCATTCATAATATTTTTTGGTACTGTATGATCATTATATATTGCAAGAAATTGATTTGCATATTTAATCATTTCAAATAAGCGCGCGGTCAACATCCAATGAGGCTGCTGGTGCGACGCATGCGCAGTGCGATTAGGGAGCCAAATTGGGAGCACTGATTCCAAAATCATGCTACGCCTTTCATTGTGCCGCGTTCTTCGTCCATCTCCCGCCACACAGGTCCGACTGTTCGAACAATTATATCGTTTAGGATAGCTGTGAAGATCTTATACAGCGTGTTCAGACAAGTTATTGACCTGTCATGTTTAAGGTCTGAGGCTCTTCCGACTTCAAATATAAGGTCAAACTGCGGCCAGATGCTGGTGGGTTGAAGGAAACTTTTTACACCAGAAGGTCCTGATACCATGTGGTCCCGAAGCGGAATAATTCTTCATGCCACTTAATACTTTTTTCAACTCTTGGGTAGTGATAGATGGGCATTCCTCCTTAGGTTTCATGAGAGCATTGCACAGCTCCTCGAAGCTATTTATGTTCTTTGTGCCTTTAATCAGTGGATGCTAGATTTTGTAGAGATCTCTTCAAAATGCTTTGACCTTCTCTGGTTCGGGCGGGTGGTCAAAAGTAACTGAAGGCTCTTGGAAGAGTCAAGATGAGTCAAAGAAAAACTGTTAATTTTCCCTGACCCACAACTATCTCCGCTCTAGACTTCTCCTAGCGTCAGTTAATACACGCATTCTGTCAGCAATATCCTGCCTGATGGCCAGCAGCTTCAAATTGTTGAGTCTGTGATGACGGATCCGCAGTTCACTCGCATTCTTTTTTTGATCTTATGATCAGTCGTTGGTTTTGTTTTACGGTTTGCATCCGCCAAAGTTCGCGCTGCATCATACTTACATACTACAACTGATGGTCCAGAGGCTGGACTCTTCGTCCTAAAGATTCATCCGTTTGGCTATAAAATCTGACCCTGCAAAACTGGATTCAAATAAATACCCTTAACACTTCCAATAACTTCTACAGTTTTATGACGCAAAATTGTTACTTTGCGTAGCAACGGAACGAAATAGGAGTGCATTCAAATGGGTTTGGGTAGATGTCAAAAATGTGTTGTGGTGGCTGCTCTAACGGACCTGGTCAGTTCGCGTGGTAGGAATTTTTTTGCCGACATAGTAGTTTCCAAAATGTTCATCGGACCCAGCATTTTTATAGGACTTCTTTCTATCGTTTTCTTTATCTGTCCCTAGATAACTGCCCTATCAAGGTAACTTAGGGACACCCTGTATATGTCAGAGTTGAGACTTTCGTGGGAATGAGTAGGTCAGAAATAGGAGAGTTGCTCGCTTTTCGTGCTTTGTCAGTCTCTCGTAAACAAATGCTACACAGTTGATGTAAAACGTCAGAAACAGTTGACTCCAACACACGAAATTATGAAGCGAGAAGCCCCTTGTTATTATGAAATAATAATAATTACAAACGATATCCTTCCTCTTTGCTGGGCAACGTAAAATTATAATTTCTCGCATGCAGCACTTCAAAAGACTTTTCAAATATTAATGATATTAAATTCTTGTCTTCTTACAAGCCTTCACTTTTTTTCTTTCCCTCTTTCAATTGCAAACCTTTTTTTCTAAAGTTTTATCATTATCAAAACTTTTCTTTGTTCTTTAAATTAAAAATGAATTTTCTTTAAAATAGAAATAGATTATCTCCTTTAAAATATTATAGCATGCGCTACCAAACTTTTGTGTCATTTCTAAACTATTCTAAACAAAATAGCATGTAGAATTTTTCATATTTAAAAATTTTAGAATTTTTGTTCAACAAGATTTTACATATCTATATCAATTTGTACCTTGCTGTTTAACAAAAAATTAGTCTCAGTATAGATATTCTTCATTTTATAGAACAAATACACTGTCAACAATACAAAGAGTTATAATATTTTCACAAAAAAAAGAAATAATTACTGAATAAGGAAATGCATTTCTTTGGTTTCTTTACTTCGTGCCAAGTATTTGCTTACTTCAGTTGACTAAATATTGTTTAGAGGCAAAACAGTCATGCCGCGACGATTAATTAAAAAAAAAATGATTGCTTGGAATCTAAGAACATAATTTCTTTGAATCTGTTCTTCACATCCTGAGAAATATTTCATGAAAAAGAATTGGATCATTCGAAATAAATACTTTTTTTTGTAAATTTCTCAGATGCAGCTTCCAGTAGTTTATGACAAATTTCGCTATATGCGCACAGCGTATTATCTCACAACAGAAATTAGTTCTCAAGTTTATATGATAGCCACAAATTTTCACCATAGTTATGATGAAAAGATTTGATGATCCAGGTATCTTACTGTCATCTGATTAAGCACAGACTTGATTCTTTGTTTCAATTAATATTTTGTCAACTTTGTTACATTCTTCTTTTGGACAATATATTACATCTTAGGGCCACAGAAATACTTACTCCTATTGAAACCCCACTTTTTTGTTTCCAAGAAATATTTGGTCAAATTTAGGGTACGCTTCTTTGAACCAAGTTATCACATCTTTCAATTAAAATAAACTTTCACTTCAGCCGATGGACACTAGTTTCTTTAAAGAAAATATTTCCTTGATTTAAAATTACATTTTGCCATTTTAAGTACATGAATTTAAACACAAATCTCGTATTTCTTTAAACCAATAACAACGTTCATTCGCCTAGTTAATATTTCGCTGATTTAAATATTTATTAATTTTCTTCAATAATTTAATACTTTTAGTTTAGATAAAACTATTTCTTTGTATTGAAAAAATGGTGCATAAAACGTATTCAGTACTATTATTTCCTTGAATGAAGACAATTTTCTGTGATTCAAGATTTTTTTCCAAGTGTATAAAAATAAATACAACTGTTAACAAATATTTTTATCGTGCTCAGGATATTTAAGAAGTCGTATGTGGGGTTGGCGAAATCCTAACTTGTAAAATCAAAAGTTTTCTATTGTACTTTGAACTTTTCATATTTTAAATATATAATGTGATTAGTTACCCAATCTTTTTAGACAATGTATTCATAGTTTGTAGAGGAGATATATATTACACGGTCAGAGAAAAAAGCATTCATGTAATAGAAAGCATCAGTGATAAAAATTGAAAGCCTCAAAATATAAATGGTATCATGTCCTATAATTGTTAGGTACAAGAAGTTAAATTTTCCAAGCAGAATTTTTTTTCACTTCAATCATTATTAAGAAAAAGATGTCGAATTTCCAGTCCAATATATAAAAAATCGTTTCTGAGGGTAGAATATCCTCCTTAACGAAAAAAATGTGGCCGTTGTTTCCGACCACCCTAATATTTAAGATGAAGAAAATCCCTTATCCAACGAAGTTTCCCAGTACTTATTCTTTTATATTGCTATGAATTAAATACAGATAAAAACTTATATCCGCTACTGTTTCTTAGGATTCGAAGGGAGATATGGAAGAGATAAAATGTGTTTTGTGAGATAGTAACTGGTGTTGGGGAACGCTCTGGGCATTAGGCACGCTCGAGGTATTTCACGCAATCTTAACATTTTGCTCGCCTCTTTCTGCTTCACACTCGCCTTGTGTTTTCGGGAGTTCCTGCCTTGCACCTTGTAAAATGTCTTCTCTTTTCCCCTAATGCCGAAAAAGTAGATAAAAGAGGGGTATAAAATCTAGCGAGAACCTTTAACTGATGACAGAGCAGTTTAGAGAGGAGGGAACTGAGCTGAGAAATTGCGGCTAATATTGCCAGCCGAGTCTGTTACTTCACATCCGAAATCGATGGAGCTTAAATCCCTGGACAACGGAGTTCTCACGGTCTTTTTTTACCTTGTTATTGATACCCTGCCCCCACAAAAGTATCAATAAAAAAATATACACAGGCGTAGGTAATTTCTGACTTCCTCTGCATTTAATGTACGTATTCTCTCATAATTGGTATTAAACGTTTTCACACACAGTAAATCCTGAGGTGATCCTCTCAACGGGACTTCGGTAACACAAAATTTTGCCAGACAGAAAAATGGCGGACATAAGCGATCAACGAAATTTGACTGTGCAGTTCGCGCCGGATGCGTCATGTCCGCCTTATGTTTTCCATACCGTATATATATATATATATAC
>CAKNYM010051195.1:244684-256712 GCA_932195095.1 Andricus curvator | reverse complement strand
ATCGAGCGCGAAGCGCGAGATCCAACAGTTGCGCGCCCTAGGCGCGCTCAAACTTGCGAGCGAAGCGAGCCGCGCGCGAAGCGCGCGATGAGAATGTGCCCGCGAAGCAGGCAGATTTTTTTATTTTGAAAATGCTATAACTCAGATCATTTTTTTTGTCGAAAAAAGCCGTAAGAATAAATTGTTCGAATTTCCGAGTACTACGAATAGCTCTACATACAATTTTTAAATCTTGAAAAAAATGGTCTAAAAATTTTGAAAATGCTCTATCTTTCTGAATTTTTTTCTCCAAAATAGCTGGCTAACGTTCAGTTTCCGACAGTAAAAGAGTGTGCTAAAGGCTAGTCTAATAGATTGATTCTTTCGAAGGTTATCGTGCTCACAGCAGACATACAGTCAGATATACAGGCAGACTCATTCGTAAAAACCTGTTTTGCGGGTTCAGAGGGTCTCAAAACATGGACATTTGACAAAAAAGGAGGGAGGGGGTCAAATTTTACACAAATCTAATACCTTCTCTGATGAGAATGTAATAACCGTTGGGACGTTTCAATATGATATTTTATTTCTTCAAAAAATTTTCGCAAAAGTTCTCATAGCCCTGATGAATTCCCTGATGGCTATAAAATCATTGTCAATACCACTTTAATACACGCCTTATTAAATTTCAACTCCATTTTTATAAGATTCATTCTAAGTTATTATCTCTCTCCCTTTAAAACTCTGACTCTTCACCTTTTTAATGATATTGGTATTCATAATAATAACGCTATTATTTTCTTGGATTTTCCTGAATATACTTGCAGATTGCGTTGTCATTATCAAATGAGGATCACGTGGGCCGCAGAATTAATTCGCCGATGAGGAAAACTCTAATTATTTCCTGGAAAGCGCTTCACGTTCCCTGAAATAGAGGTAGCTCGTTATATCGGGCTACTAGCAGAGGCGCCTAAATGCGTTTATATACTCAAACGAGAGCACACTAAAACACACAAGCATATGTCCATAGTGGAGTGAAATACAATCATATTCAGGGTACGCTTCACCTTTGTGAATATGGTGGTTGGTCGCAGCAATGCTAACCCCATTTAGAACCTTGCGGTCCTATTACGGCTTTTCCCTTCGCGTAATTTAGTACTTGCGACCTTTCATCACTAACCGCCTGAATTCTCCATGACAGGCAACCCGGCCATCGCCGACTCAATAGCCATTTGATGGCAGGTCCCTCACAGTATGGGATATCCGCGGGATATCCCATTTATGTTCCAAGCTAACCCAGGGATATCCCAGGGATTCCTCATAAGATATCCTAGACGACGAAAATTGGGATATTCCGGGATATAAATTGGATATCCCAATTTCCCTTTGAGGGATCATGTAAAATTTGAATATGGGATTTCCAGGAAATGTCCCTAACAGGATATATATTTTCTAATGAAAAATTTTCTTTCTAAATAAAGTGTACTTGATCGATTGCATATTTAAACAAATTTTTAAATGGTTTTTAACTTTGCAAAATATTTTTCCATAAACTAAAACTATTCAATAGAGAAAATTTTGTACGTCCCCAATTTTTGAAAATTTTTCAGTTTAAAGTAACATCCTAATGAAAAATAGTGCAGTAGCATTTGAGCTCAAGTAAACAGCCCCAAGGCCAAGCTAAAATGGCTGCCGTCCGTTTGCGCCTGTCGTTGGTGTTTATTTTGCGCTGTTTTAAATCCGAGTGGTTATCTTAAATATTTTGATTTCGGAATACCTATAGGTGATACAAGTGCGCATAATATGCGATTGCCGAAGAGTGTGAAACTAGCAGCATGAGCCGCAGGCTCAAAGCAAGAGTCGGAGGCTAGCACACAAGCGAAGCAAGTGCGAAAACGCAGGCAAGTGCGAAGAGCTGAAGGCAAATGCTGCAATCACACGGGTAGTAATCGCCTTTGCGTACGTGTATCACACGCTTTGTTTTGCAGAAACCTCCCAAGACATTTTTGTAGTACTTTTTTACACTTTTTTGAAGTAATTTATGGAATTCAAGGAATTCATGGAATTCCAGGATTTGAAGGAATTTCATGAATTCCGTGAATTCCATTGATTCCGCGAATTCCATTAATTTCGCGAATTCCATTAATCCCGCGAATTCCGTGAATTCTGTGCATTCCGTGAATTCTGTGAATTTCATAAATTCCTTGAATTCCTTGAATTCCATGAATTCCATGAATTCCTTGAATTCCATTAATTCCATTAATTCCGTGAATTCCTTCAATTCCGTGCATTCCTTGAATTCCATGAATTTCATAAATTCCTTGAATTCCATGAATTCCTTGAATTCCATGAATTCGATTAATTCCGTGAATTTCATGATTTTAGTGAATTCCTTAAATTGCTTGAATGCGATGTATTCATTGAATTCCATGCATTTCTTGAATTTGGTGAATTACATGAATTTCCTGTATTGCAAAAATTCCGTGAATTTATTGGATTCCGTGAATGACTTGCATTCCTTGAATTCCGTGAATTCCTTAAATTCTTAGAGATCCGTGAATTTCTTGAATTGTGTGAATTCCTTGAATTCCATGAATTCGATTAATTCCGTGAATTCCATGATTTTAGTGAATTCCTTAAATTCCTTGAATGCGATGTATTCATTGAATTCCATGCATTTCTTGAATTTGGTGAATTACATGAATTCCCTGAATTGCAAAAATTCCGTGAATTAATTGAATTCCGTGAATGACTTACATTCCTTGAATTCCTTGAACTCCGTGAATTCCTTAAATTCTTTAGACATCCGTGAATTTCTTGAATTGTGTGAATTCCGTGAATTCCATGAATTCCGTGAATTCCTTGAATTCCATTATTTCCGTGAATTCCGTGAATCTCATGAATTCCGTGAATTCCATGAATTTCGTGAATTACATGAATTCCGCAAATTCCATGAATTCGATTAATTTCGTGAATTCCTTAAATTGCTTGAATGCAATGTATTAATTGAATTCCATGCATTTCTTGAATTTGGTGAATTCCATCAATTCCCTGAATTGCAGGAATTCCGTGAATTACTTGCATTCCTTGGATTTCTTGAACTCCTTAAATTCTTAGAGATCCATGAATTCCTTCAATTCCGTGCATTCCTAGAATTCCATGAACTCCGTGAATTCCGTGAATTCCGTGAATTCCATGAATTCCGTGAATTCCATGAATTCCATGAATTCCTTGAATTCCGTGATTTCCGCGATTTCCGTGATTTCCGTGAATTACACGAATTCCGTGAATTCCACGAATTCCGTGAATCTCATGATTTCCGTGAATCTCATGAATTCCGTGAATTACATGAATTTCGTGAATTCCGTGAATTCCACGAATTCCGTGAATTCCATGAATTCGGCGGATTCCATGAATTCGGCGGATTCCATGAATTTGATTAATTCCGTGAATTCTTTAAATTGCTTGAATGCGATGTATTCATTGAATTCCATGCATTTCTTGAATTTGGTGAATTCCATCAACTCCCTGAATTGCAGGAATTCCGTGAATTTATTGAATTCCGTGAATTACTTGCATTCCTTGGATTTCTTGAATTCCTTAAGTTCTTAGAGATCCGTGAATTCCTTCAATTCCGTGCATTCCTTGAATTCCATGAATTCCATGAATTCCGTGAATTCCATGAATTCCATGAATTCATTTCACTACAATATTTTTTCGAAGTTTCACTTCTACCGTGCGTCCCGAGATACACACATATTTAAAAGAATATTTTTATTTTGCCGGTGTGCAAAGTTACGCATCTCTAAAGTGCGCAAGCGCGTCCATTGCGTCGATTCGCAAAATAGACATGTCTCAAAGTGCGCATGCGCCATTATAATTCCCTCGCAGTCTGTTGGATTGAAGTACTTTGCATATCATTCAGAGGCATGGAAGTCCTCACTTTCGAGGTGGGTGTTGCAAAAAGTTTTTAATGTCAAACAAGCGGAAGAACAATAGATTGGCTTGTTTAGATGTTCAGAATTAAAGATATATCCCCATAGGATACACGATTAAGCAAGTTCAATATCGTGTAATGCTGGACGCGTATCTTGATAAGTGAAGTTGTCTGTTGTGCATTGTGCAGAAAACTGTACCGAAAGTATCTTCTGGTGAAAATGTCTGATTGTATTTCGCGCCTCCTCTCTTAGATCACCAAAAGTAGTACCTGCTCTCTACAGAGAGTCCAGAGACAGTGTGGCAAGCTAGCCGGATGCCGCCATTTTGCGAAAGGATGCCACCATTTTACGTTGAGGTTTTCTATAGTGCAGTATATCTATATATACCAAAATATCTATAGGAAAACTGAGCCAATCAGCAAGAATGACACCAGGTTGCCACACTGTCCCTGGACCCTCTGTACTGCTCTCATGCTCTTCACGCCACAATATTTAAAGTAAGGAACTAGAAAATTTCCTAGTTCCCTATCTATATTCCATGTTCCGGGGACCTCGGTTCATGATCTTTCCTTTTCTTTGTGCTCAAAGAAAGCCACGTTGTTTTTCGAGTGAAAATTTATTTAATTGAAAAAATGAAAAGCAAGCGGCGAAGCTCCGAGCCGGAGAAACACGAAAGTGTCATGAAAGAGCTAAAAAGATTGCGACGAAAACTAGAGAAGCAGGAAAAAGAATTTAGTCGATTTTACAGGAAACGTAAGTGTAACCTCACTTTTTCAACAGTACACAATTTTTGTTTCAGGCCTTAGAACAAGCGTCGTTACGATAAATTTCGTTAATCGATAACAAGGAAAGATAAAAAAAAACATAATAATTCCTTATATTGAAAACTAGTTGATATGTAAACAACGTTTACATAGTCCCTTGTGTCATTCAAGAAATGACGGGACGCCACGCTTTGCTGATTTGGATACGCAATTGACAAGCGAATTTGGGAAAACATTTCCATCAGAAAACTGATTGTTTTCATTTGTCCAGTCATGCGAATACAGCACAAGTTACGAGTATTCGCAAAAATAATTTTTGGACAAGGATAGTTCCGAGGTTAATGATGTCAAGTACATCCGATTAACCAGGACAATTTTATTGTAGGTCGATCTCGATCAAGGTCATCAAGAAGTGGAAGAAGTGATTATGATCATCGCAGTCGAATTCCTTATAGTGATCGCCGAAGCCGAGATAAGTCTCGCAGTCGAACTCCTCACCACTATCGTCGAAGTCCAGACAAATATCGAAGCTGGACTACTTATCGGGATAGACAAAATCGAGGCATGTCTCGTAATAGGACTCCTCTGTCTTATCGACAAAGACATGAAAAGTCTCGCAGTCTCACACCTCCCACTGCTCCACAGCCTAATGGAGAAAATCCTAAACCGGCAAATACTGTTGGTAACGGCTCACAAGGGAACCCGATCGCCCAAGGACCATCTCAGTCGCTTTCAGGGCAAGAAGTCACTCAATTACAGAGTAGCTCATCAGATGCAGTCCAGATCGGTGGTCAACGGGGTGCGTCATCAAGCGTACAAAGTGAGACGGAAATGTCTAAGTACCCGGTTTTGAATCCTGAGATCCTAGAAATAATAGGTAAACGCTTGGATATAGACAAGCAACGATCCACAGCAATCCATAACGATATTGTCGTACGCTGGGAAGAAATTCTGAAAAATGGTATTCCGGATAACGAACGCAAGGAGTTATTCGAAAAATATCTTACCCCCGTAAACTGTGTCTCAGTCGAGCCTCCAAAACTTGATGCAGAGGTTAAGGTCACGATACTGGAACCAATTGTCAACAGGGAGAAGCGCATTTCTGAAAACCAACAGAAAGTGACAGTTTGCTTAGCTGCACTAGGTTCAACGCTATCAAACCTCTTCAAAGGCACTTCCCTGGATCCGCTTCCTATAATATCGAGTCTCAGTGATATAGGACGTATCCTATTTGATCTTCAGCGCGATGAAACTCTGACGAGACGTCTGATTATTTCAGCAAACCTCAACTCATCGTTGAAAGAAACGCTGAAGGCTACTACAGCAGACGAGTGGCTGTTTGGTAAAGATCTAGCTGAAACGCTGAAAGCAGCAAAATCCTTGGAACGCTCTTCCAAAGAGTTGAAAGCAGTAGCAGTCACGAAACCTTCATCATCATCAACATAGAAGTTGCCAAAAAACGCAAAGGGTCCCCGCCGTCAGCCATTGTTTCAACAACCGAAGACGGGGGGGGGGGGGCAACGAAAACCAATCAACTACAGCCAGAAGAACTACAATTCCCGACAACCACCCAGGAAACCAAATATTGCGGGAGGCGTCTTTAACAAAGACGGTAAGTGTGCGATCTGGACGACTGAAACAGTTCGTTCCAGTATGGAAAAATCTGACGAATGAAAAAACTATTCTCTCATGGGTAGACGGTTACGTCATTCCTTTTGCTCGTCGCCCAATTCAATATTCGGCAACAGAGGAACCACGCTGGAAAAAAATGAGAAATCACAATTAACTAACCATATTAAAGAACTTCTGGACAAAGGCGCGATCCAAAAGCCAGATCACACGATCACACCCAAGCCAGATGGATCTATTAAATTCATTTTAAATCTTAAAAAACCAAACGAATTTATAGATACTGAACATTTTAAAATACAGGACATTAGATTAGCTCATGATCTGATACAAAAAAATTGCTACATGGTGACGCTCGACCTTAAGGAAGGATATTACCACATTCCAATATCAGAATCCAGTAAAAAATATTTAAGATTCAGGTTTGAAAGTACGTTATTCGAATTTAACTGTTTACCCTTTGGGTTAAACACGGCTCCATATGTCTTCACGAAGATAATGAAACCCGTTATAACTCGGTTAAGAGAACAAGGTTACTCTTCTGTTATCTACATAGATGACTTTCTCTTACTTGGGTTTACTAGGGAAGATTTCCTGGAAAATTTACGGGAAACAATTCACTTGATGGAATATCTTGGATTTATCTTGAATAGGGAAAAAAGTAGTTTGGTCCCAGCACAAAAATAAAAATTTTTGGGATTCGTTTTAAATTCAATTGATATGATAATCGAATTCCCCGAAGATAAAAGGTCTAAAACTCTTAATCTGCTCCACAATTTTAAGGTTAACACCCGGTGCAAGATCCGTGACTTTGCATCCCTTGTGGGAACTCTTGGGTCCATATGCCTTGCAACTAAATATGGCTGGGTTTTCATGAAAAGCCTAGAACGAGAAAAATTTTTAGCTCTGGAAAAAAGCAATGGATACTATGAAGCACACATGGTAATATCGTCCGATGTAACGGAAGATCTTTCTTGGTGGAGCAGTAACATCAAATCGGTGTATAATCCTATCAAAAGTCATAAATTTGTTCTAGAAAGTTTTTCTGACGCGTCATTATCAGGCTGGGGAGCCTGCTGCGGAAACGACAAAACCCATGTATTTTGGAGTTCACAAGAACGACAATATCCCATCAATCGATTAGAACTTTTGGCTGCGCTTTTCGGGCTTAAGTGATTTGCAAGAGACCTGCGATACTGCGACGTACTTTTGCGAATAGATAACACTACATCAATTGCTTATATCAATCGAATGGGCGGAATCCGATTCGAGATTCTCAGTAATACTGCAAAAGAGATTTGGAAATGGTGCGAACAGCGCAATATTATCATTTTTGCATCTTACATTAAGTCATCAGAAAATACAGTCGCAGATCATGAATCAAGAAGGCTGGAAGTAGAAACTGAGTATAGTCTATCTCGTAAGGCCTTCAGAAAATTATGTGTTGGTTTCGGTTACCCTGAAGTTGGTCTCTTTGCTAGCCGAACGGACTACAAGTGTCAGAAGTGTGTCTCCTGGAAGAAAGACCCAGGATCGTTCGCGATAGACGCATTTACCCTCACTGGGGTCAATATTTTTTCTAGCCGTTCCCTCCCTTTGCATTAATACCAAAAGTACTAAAGAAAATCCAGAACGACCGCGCAAGGGGAATAATTCTGGTTCCGAACTGGCGATCTCAAGCGTGGTTCCCTCGATTTAGAGCAATGTTTGAGTCATCTCCCATGTTATTCAAACCGAGTAAAAGCCTTCTTCCTTCTTCTAACAGGGAACCTCATCCACTCTGTTCCCAACTTTCTCTGGTGGGAGGAATATTATCGTGCAAGCATACTCTCTGAAGGGAATCACACCAGATACTATCAAGATCAGTATCGCATCATTGGCTTAATCCTCCTTAAGAGAATATGAGTCTGCATTGAAAAAATGGTGGCATTTTTTCATCTTACCGACACTCCACCTCTAACAGCCAGCATTCCGGATGTTTTGAGATTTCTCACCAATGAAGTTGAGAAGGGAGCTTCCTACGGCTCAGTTAACTCTATGAGGTCAGCATTGGCCCTAATTTTAGGGTCTGAAATAGGAGAGAACCAAGATGTGAAGAGATTCTGTAAGGGGGCGCTAAATCTCGGCCATCTCATATCAAATACGACACAACCTGTGACCACAAAACGGTTCTGGAATTTCTCTCGCAATGGAGCCCAAATGAAGAGATTTCTTTGCAGAAATTATCAAGTAAACTTGTTACGCTGCTCTCTCTTACAACGGGACACAGAATCCAAACTCTGACAGCAATCGATATAGGAAACATCGAAAAATCGGAGAATGGGATTGAAATAAAGACACCAGCACAACTGAAAACCTCCGGTCCAGGAAAGGTACAACGAAACCTGGTTCTCCCCTTCTATCAAGAAGATCCATCGATCTGCGTAGCATCAGCTCTGGGAACATACCTTGATCGAACGCGCAGTATACAAGAAAATACGCGGAGCCTTTTCATCTCGTGGAATAAACCCCATCAGGCAATCACAACACAATCGTTAAGCCGCTGGATCAAACAGGTCGTCCAAGAAAGCAGCATAGATACATCAAAGTTTACGGCCTACAGCACACGTCCTGCCTCAACATCCGATGCTAAAAGAAGTAGGGTCAACATTGACCTAATTAGGAAGACAGTGGGAAGGAAGGCATCTTTGCAAACCTTCGCCAGGTTCTATGACAGTAGGCTAGAATAAGATCGTTCCGTTTTTTCAAAAGCAATCTTAAACTCAAAAAAATAAGTAAATATAATACTTCTTATTTCTTTCGTTTACTATATAATTCTGTAATCACAAGTGTTAACATACATGAATATCACTCAAAAAACTAGCTGCCATCACTCTTCTTTAAACATCTACGTTTGGTGATCTGAGAGAGGAGGCGCGAAATACAATTGAACGATTAAACGAACTTACCTAAGTGAAGTTCTATCGTAATTGTATGAAGCGCCTCCTCTGAAGATCAGTCCCACCCTGTCAGATTCCCAAAGTTAACAGTGATTAACCCCTATAGAGATCGTTCGGCTGCACTTTAAAAGAATAAAGATCATGAACCAGGGTCCCCGGAACATGGAATATAGATAAGGAACTAGGAAATTATCTAGTTACTTACTCTAAATATTGTGGCGTTAAGAACATGAGAGCAGGTACTACGTTTGGTGATCTTCGGAGGAGGCGCTTCATGCAATTACGATAGAACTTCACTTATGTAAGTGCGTTTAATCGTTCAATTCTCACACAGTTTGTATTTTATGACTTTATGAAAAAATGTCCGCATGCACAAAATTTAAAAAATGGACATTTTTTCTTTAACACTGTAAAACTTTCCAATAACGAGAAAATTTCGATATTTTTTTTATTTTCCCATTACAATACATAGAAAAATGGCAACTTTGACGAGATAATGAGGAAAAAAGTGTTAATTTTTTCAGTTTTTTAATGAGGATATTTTGTCAGGAAACAGAAAGTCATATATTCCGAAATATATGAGAACCATACTCATTTAAGTGATCTAATTTCTTGATTCATGTACATTTGATGATTTTAGAAAAATTTGTATCCACCAAATCTCAGCGAATATTTAAGATTAGCTTGACAGCAATACAGTTTGGAAATCATGCGAGGGGTATATAATCACGTTGCAAATATTTTCAGTTGATCGTAACAATCGTGTCATTATTGTGAATAGAAATGTATACTGAATATGTGCCTTGTAATCACTTACTTGCTTCAGTAAGTGTTATTACTTTAACATGTCTGTACATTAAAAATTGGGAGTGTGTTTGCTACAGCTTGTTAAGGAGCTCGCTTTTAAGCTCGCTTGTTAAGCTCGCTGAAAAATTCTTAGAAACCAATACAAGAATATAACGATAGAAAAACTAACCTGAGTTAGTTTAATTAATGAAGTCACGTGATAATTGAAGAGTGCGCCATCTAGCCAAAGTCAAGCGGGATTAGGTTTGAAAACATTTTTCGATTAATGAGAATAATCAATTTTTTTGTTTGGAGAATTTGGCTGCGATATAGATACAACCACGAAGGAATAGTAAGGAGTGGTATCACCCTATGTGTTTGGTGAGCAAAGGTGGGACGAGCGACGTCCAAGAATTCGTGCATGCTTTCCACGAATGACAACTTAAAAGCCAAATCGTGCACATGCGCCGAGTTGTTCTCGCAGTCACGTGTTATACCCACTCCCCTACGTTATATGTTGACATCTCGATGCATACTCTGATTTTTTGACTATATTTTATACAATAATGACCATTTTTGGCATTTTTCTTCTCAGAAACATTAATAAATTTGACTGATGATGGCTTCAATCTAAGCCGAAACGTCTCATTGTCTATTACAATTGGAAAAGACTTATTGTCTCTTTATTCTATTGACCTTGCAAAAAGTGACTCATTGGATATACATATACTTAAGAGGTCGAGACTTATACATATTGAACGTAGGTTATGTTCGTTTGTTTATGTTCGTTCAATACACAAGTTCAAAACTTCCAACGCCTGTTGACATCGTTGACATGGCAACCGCCATGGCCAGTGCGCATGTGCACGATTTGGCTTTTAACTTGTCATTCGTGGCAAGCATTAACGAATTCTTGGACGTCGCTAGTACCACTCCCCACTTACGGGGATACTACTCCTTACTATTCCTTCGTGGATATAACTAAGAAAATCTGGGTCAGTTAATTTGTTAACATTATTAGTGTTCTTGGTAATGTGGAATATCTCTTCAAAATTACTTTTCTTGTATTTCCTATCGTGAATGTTTCCGAAATGTGCAAGACTATTAATTTCATAATTTTAAAGATCCATTCTTTGAATATAAGCATTGCTTGAATTTGTACAATTTTCTTATACCATGTTTTGTCACCAGCAAATACGTACAAGGAAATTAATTGCACAACCTTCATAATTAGTTACGAAGAAATAATTGAATTAATAAATGAATTTACCTTTGAAATAATAATAAAAAGTACACCTAGCTTCGAAAAGATTACGAATATTTCAGCGAACATAAAAAAACAGTCGATCCTATACTTCTAGTCTGTACTGAAATAAATATTTTTCTCTGCGAGTGTTTCCGATTAAACATATTTTCCAGGTTTGAATGAACTTGTCCATCTATTCATTATTTTCAGCTAAAATAATAAAGTCGAAAGTATTGGAAAGAAAATATTTATTATATGGCTGCGTCTAGTCGTCCCGAAGAATTGGGGAGTGGAAAAAGGGGATGGACTAGTCATTCCGAAAATACAGGACGACTATTAGCCAAGCATATGAAAAATATTGGACTAGTCATCCCGAATTTCGGCACGACGAAACACTTCGGAATTATATAGAATTTATGTATTTTATAATAAATTCATCGATTAATCCAAATAAATGTTTCTTCTGAAGTGGGATATAAACTTCATTGATTGATTTATTACCGACAAAATTAAATAAAGTTACGTCGATGTGCTTCCCAATGGCGAATGATATTAAATTGATTGATTATGACTTGAGTTTATTTCGCGGGCATCGACTGTCGAATGATTGATCGATAATAATATAACTTGCACACATTCATTTTTTCACATAAAAATACAATTTTTTTTAAGTAGATTAAAAATACAAATTTAAAATATAATTTATAAATCTTAAAGAAATGTTCTCTTTCTCTTCCTAAATATATA
>CAKNYM010051195.1:147687-244284 GCA_932195095.1 Andricus curvator | reverse complement strand
ATATATATATATATATATATATACTTTTTAAAGATTTAAGTTTTAAGATTTAACTAAGAAAATTTATTTCCAGACCTTAAATCTATTTATTCGGTAAGTAATACATATCAATGTATAGCTCTGTGTTTGGACAGTAGTGCAGTATGACGTAAGTCAGTTAGTAGTACAGCTCAATATTTAGTCAGCCACAAATCTTGAAACAGTGGATGTGTGATTTTTTACAATCAAAAGAGACGTGTATTTTTACTAGTATACATTCACACAAAAATCCAGGATATCAAAACGTTGAAAACAGTTGATAACTACATTATGTCACGAAAGAAAACTCTCCATTGTGCAACGTTTTGATGCGATTTTCTATTTCAATTTAATACATGGACAAAATGTCCATGTATTAATTGCATGCTACTGTGAAACAATCGGAAACGAAACCAAATATTGAGAAATAGCAAGATAACATTTTTGGAACACATGTAAGCTTTCAAAAACTGAAATCGAGATTGAAAGATTTATTTTTTTCATATACACACATCGGAAGAGATACAGATGCCTAGAAGAAAAAGAAAAAGACAACTATGCCATGAAGCGGGGCAGAAATTTCAGTTCTGTTATCGCTGGTCGTAGTTTGTAATATCGTAGAGAAATGTAGAGGGATGCTGATGGCAGAGAAAGGGTAGGAGGATAAAATTGAAGTAGTAAGGGGTTGAACGTATAGAGCGGGATAAACAGAGGAGGCGTTTGGTATGCATTTGAACTTCTATCTCGTCGGAAAATGCCTTTATGTGAAACAATAGGCGATTCGTTGGTGACATTATTTAGCCTCTGTAGACTTTTTTAAGTCATAGCATAATAAAACAATGAATTTATATCTAGACTGCAAATTTATCTTTCTGCATTGAAATAAAGAAATTTACTATACAGGAACTATGCCAATTGCTCTCCACGTAATATGTGTATGTGCAAATTAAAAGTTTTTCATCAAGTGTACATACTAGGAATACAGAGTTATTTTAAATCATTTATTTCGACATACAATGAATCACATGCAAAAGTATCTTTAAAAATTTTCAGCCAACATCCGAAATGTAGTCTGTAGTCTATAAGATCCCACCATTTTTGGTTTCTACGATGCAAAAAATCTGCCAAGTACAACTATATGAATTTGTGAAATAAAAGTTGGCCAAGTAATTTGAGAAAATATATTTATAATAAAATATATAATGACATAGACATTATACAAATTAGAGGGATTTTATTATACCATAAATCTCCCATACCAAGCAATTTTTTTATTACAATAATTTTGCTTATAACATTAAATCTCGCTAAGTTTTATACTGTCCCATAGGACTTCTTAAAATTAATTTGAAAATTTCTGTAAAGCACTTTATGAAAAAGTTTAATTATATATTTTACTAGGAATACTTTTTCTCAAATAACTTGGCCAGCTTTGATTTCATAAACTCATATAGATTAACTTGGCAGACTTTTTGCATCGCAGATGCTTTTGGCGGGATTTCATGTTTTTTTGTTATTTAAAAGAAAAGATATGTCCGATTATTCAATTAAATTAAAATTAGAATAACAATTTACTAAATATGAAAAATTTAATTCATTTTGTGAATATTGAGAACATGTTGCTATACATTTTTCGGTTAAACATTAGACAAAAAGTTTGGATAAAAAAAGCATTATTGTTGAATTAGTGTCAAAAAATTAAATTTTTCACCTGCCCATCTGCACCCTAATCTGTTCAACCGATTTACATGAAATTTTCATGAGAAGTCTATAGTAACATATTCTTTATACATTTTGCAAGAATTTTTGAGAGGATGATTTTTAAGATTTTACCATTTTGTTGCAACTGACTTCTCGGTATAATTTTGTTTACCAATCGGTTTGGAAGTTTATGCAAGATGTAGAGGTGAGCAGAGTCGAAAATTGTTTTTTTTTTAATTCTTGTTTTTATTTTAGTCCCACAGTTTCTACGACATTAGCATAAAATCACGCCTAAACTTGTTTCATAACGGTTGGTCAGACAGCCACCAAGTTCCATTGATATCGAATGAGACTTGCGCCGACAATCCACAAAAGGTCCAAAATATACGATTATTTCAGATAAGGATTCTTGGTAGCCCGGGTAAAAATATTTGATCTTAATTTTGTCTTGGGTTCAATATATTCTGCATCTCTAGCTTGTGAGACGGAAGGTGAATATTTTTGATGTCTTAAGATGAACATTGTCGATATAAAGACAAAAATTTATGTCTTGAGACAAGGTTCTTTTGATTGAAAAGTTTTATCGGTTGTAAAATGTTAGTCCTTAGCTGATGTCAACTGTTTGGCCCCAACCTATCTACCTCCTTCCTGGAAATGACAGGTTCTGCAGGTAGTAATATAACCAAGACATAACGCGGAGAAAAATTGATGTTTAAACGTGACATCTAGATGTTCAGGGTTAATATATTTTATGTTTAACTGTAGGACAGTAATTTTTTGTTCAAAGTTAGTAGCAGTAGATATTAAAAAGTGAGATGTTACTCTGTAACATCCAAAACGTTCAACTGAAATATGCGCATACATAAACGAAAAACAGATAAAGGGTATGAAATGTCGATCAGGTGATACATCCTGTCAAGTTGAGGTTATGTTTAATATCTTTCATTCGAAATATCTTCAAAATAACAAATAAAAACGGGGTAAGTAAGAATAGAACGAAATACCTGTAATGAGCATTTAAAATTGTATTTATTTGTGGTTACCTAAACTCAAATTTTATTTTAAATTCACAAAAATGTCGTCAAATGCGTTTGAGTTAATATAACCTCGAACTTAAGAACCTTGTTCCACCGTGTAGACAGCAAAAGTCGTTGTCCGATTTCAATCAAGGATAGCTAACTTTGATCCTTTGAACATGTTCCAAAATTATAATATTCCATAATTGTGATATCGAAAGTTTTGCTGTGAAATATAGTTGTGAAATTCCAATGCGCGATGCGCATGCGATCGGACGATTTTAACATCTGAATGTGTTTCAGTTTAACATAACAATATTTCTACGCCTAACATCTCAAAAAGAAAGTAGATGTTCGGCATGAATATCTGCATGTTATGCGGTACAATCTTTCCCTTTGAACATCTATATTTGGACATCCACTTTTCTCCGTAAAATTATCCTTTTGTGTCTCAAGACAAGTTTACCAGGTCTTGCCTTGCCACAGTTACAGCGTTACAGCCATAAATGCAAGAGAAATCTTTATATCTCATATATCTAGTTGGTGAGACGGAACCAGACGTCATGGTCTTGAAGACATATACACAACATATTGAAGAGATTCTAGACAAAATCAAGACCAAACATTTTTACCTGGGAGATCTTTTCTTGTATTTGTCAATGATTTACTACTGCGAATCTTGATTTAATTCAAAGTTTCAAATTGAGTATAACAAAGCGACGTTTTTGCGTTCATTTCAATTCATACGAACATTTTAAGCGATTTCAAAGGCTAGGATCCTCTGGAAAATGTTTGAAGAATGAAGACAAACTCTGGATGTAAAGGGGTCGTTAGTGCGCTACAGTCCCTACTCAAGAAAATAAAAAAGTGGATTTTTCCAGAGTTCTGTCAAAAGTAGTGGTGAAAACGAATTACGCTTTTCTTTTCCCAACGGCAAGTGCTTTTACTAATTGTGCCCCATACCTTTAAAGCATGAACTCAACTGAAAACACTTTAATTGAAAAATTGTTTTATTTAGAATATTAAAAACCTGGCATTATATCATCTTTCAGAAACTAAATAACAATTGTCCGATATCGAAGCTTTTAAGCTGAAAGTGTTTGAAAAATATATAATATAAATTTTTTTTCAAATCTATTTTGAATGCTTAGATTTTGAATTTTAGAATGGTTACTGTTTTAGATTAAAAATGGTTTAATTTTAAGGGGTGTACACTTTAAACTTTTTGAAATTGTTCAAATTAAATATTTTTCAAATGGCTCAGTTGCGAGCGACAGAATAACAGTTTTCTATTTTGAAAGACGTTCAGGTTTGCTATTTAAATTTGAAATGAAACAATATATGTGTCCTTTTACTTCATCATAGAGAAAGCTTGAAACGATAAAAGTTTTCCAACTTCATTCTTTGACATTTCTTGATATAATTCGATCTCAGGAGTCTAAAAATGAGGTTTTTCAAAAAGGCACTGACTAGTATTAGGGAATTTTAGTAAGATTAATCAAGTCAAGTTTAGCGCTAGGGCTAGTATTACGGAACTTTCCGTAACACCCAGACCCTTTAGACCAAATTTTTTTTAACTTGGGGTGATAATTAGTCGATATAATTCGATAGAATGTTCATAGTAACAATGACGTATTTAGCAGGCCTGTAATTGAGAATTTTTCTCTTTTAATCGTTAAAGAAATTGAAAAATCTGTATATATTATAATTATTGTGATGATAATGTGTTGGGTGATAGTTTTATACTCAAACTTTAGCCACTGCACCTCAATGGCGTACTTACAAACGAGAATTGAGTAAATAATATGCTGCGTTTAATCGTCCCAAAAAATTGGAAGAGTTGGAAAAGGGGATGGACTAGTCATCCCGAAAATTCGGGACGACTAGCCAAGCTTATCAATAATATTGGTCTAGTCATCTTGAAATTCGGGACGAGACACTTTGTAAATAATAATAATAATAAAAACAACAACAAAATTTAGGTAAGTTCAATAGAGCCATCTATAAATTACGTAAAACATTTTTTGCCAATTTTTGACGCCTCCATCTTCAATGTAATAAGTCGTAACAAGTGGTGTTATGGCTCCCGACTATGTCATAATTTTCCCAAATATTTTCAGCTATATGGCTTATTAAATACAATTTAGGTACTTACTACCTGAGCTATCCGAATTATCAAGTAATTAGAAGTTATATTACAATGAAAAGAAAGAAAATTGAAACAATATGGAACATGCAACAATGGAAATATACACTCCTCGGAAATTAAAACGTATGAAAAGCTATGTCATCAAGTAGAATAATATTCATAAGAAACTTGATTTAAAATTTTTTTTTAAATCAGTAGCACACATCTTTACTTATATAATATTGATTATCCATTTTCCTAGATTTTCCTTTAAGCTAAACATGACCTGAAATAACCTAAACATTTTAAAGCACGATTGCGATCATGATAAACGCTAATAAAATGTAATATAAAACAAAATTATACAATTTTCTCAAATCTTTCATCAAATCAGTTAGCTTTATATTTTTAACAACATTTTAGAAGATCGAAACCCTTTACTAAAGGTTTTAGATATTCTTACTTTCTGTTTAATCTGTCGTCAAATATAGAAAAGTAGATCACCAAATCTAAGAGTGTATTTAGTAAATAGTGCAAGGCCCGATAACATAAAAAACATTTTTTGTAACGCACGCACGAAATGTTCGCTTTTCAAGGCATGTATTGCGTACGGGAAGTGACCAATTCCAAAGCCGTGGTAAAAAGCAGTTACAAAAAGACTTTTTCTAGCTGCTGCGCTTGCGCTCTTTGATGAAGATGACTTTTTCTAGCTGCTGCGCTTGCGCAGTTCCAGCCAGATTACTTTTTCTTGCTGTTGCGCTTGCGCATTTTGATTCGGATTTACTTTCCAGGACTGCCGGAATAATAACCTCACTTCATTATGATTTGACGCTTGAGAGACTGATTGTGAGTAGTGAATAGTGATCGGACAAACTCGAAGTGATAAGTTACCATAAATGACTGATAAATTACCATCAATTACCGATAAATTACCGAAAATTTTAGAAATTTGTGGATACCTGAAATTTCCGGTAATTTATCAATTTTCCATAAATTTCCGGAAATTTTGGAAATTTAGCAATTTTTCATAAATTTCCTGAAATTTTTTAATTTTTTCCAAAAAGCTTGGGCTACCTGAAATTTCCGGTAATTTAGCAATTTTCCATAAATTACCGGAAATTTAACAATTTTCCATAAATTACGGTAAATTTGTGGAATCTTTGCAAAAAGCTTTGTATACCTCAAATTTTCGATGCTTTAGCAACTTTCCATAAATTTCCGGAAATTTTTGAAATTTAGCAATTTTCCAGAAATTTTTGAAATTTTCTGATTTATTCCAAAAACCTTTGGATACCTTGCATTTCTGGAAATTTTCGGTAATATACAAATTCACCGAAAATTTCCGGTAATTTTTGGTAATTTTACCATAAATTTCCAAAAAATGTATCCTTATTGTTTCTCAAATCGAAAATTTCCGGCATTTGTTACAAAAAAATATCGTGTGCAACAGTTGCTGAAAGTAGACAGTTGCAACTCTTGTGAAGTTTACAGTACTTGCCATCGGCTCATCTTCGCGTCGTTTCCGGCTTGTCTTGGGCTCGTTTACAGCTCGCCTATGACTCGCCTACAACTCCCCTTCGACTCGCCTCTGGCTCGTACAGCAAACTTCACACTCGTGTGGGACTGCCTACTTTCCGCACTTGTAGCACAATATACTATTATGATTTTGTTTGCAATAGTAATTTCAAAAATTGTGTTTTCATGAATACTTTTTTGTAAATACCCTCAAATCTTTGGGTAAACCTTGAAATATTTGCAAATCTCTTCAAATCCTTTGAAATCCCTCATTTCTTGTGCATAATTTTTTTGAAATTTCATTAAAATATTATAAAACCCCTTGAAATCCCTTGAAGTAACATAAAATCGGATGATATATTCCTCAAAATTGCTTAAAAATTAAAAAAAAATTTTCAACCTTTTCGGGATCATTTAAAATACGCTAAAAAATTTCCAGTCCTTAGAAATCTTTTGAAATTATATGCAATATTGTAAAGCTCTTGTAAATTGTTTAGAATCTTTCAAAATATCTTAAAATCTTTAAAATCTTAAAAAATTTCTTGAAATCTATTAAAATTCCTTCAAATATTTTTAAATATTCTAAAATCTTTAACATTCTTTACAATCTTTCAAATTTTTGGAAATACCTTGAAATATTAAAAATCTCTTTAAATTTTTGAAATTCTTGGAAATCTCTCAATTCTTGTGAATAAACTGTTTGAAATTTCATAAAAATATTATAAAAGCCCTTGCCTTGCCGTGAAATTACATGCAATCTGATGATATTCCTTGAAATTCCTTGAAATCACTTGAAATATTTTAAGTTCTATGAAATTCTATGAGATCCTAAGAAAATAATTAAAATACCATATTAGGAGTCTTTAAAATTCCTCAAAATTCAGTGAAATCCTTGAGAATCTTATGACATTCGTTAAAATCTCTTAGGAATTCATTGGAATCTTTCAAAATATCCTGAAACCTTAATGGTCCTTTAAAATCCTTCTTAATCTTCAAAAATTCTAACAAATTCTTTAAAACCGCAACAAATGTTTTTAAACCTATGTAAATACCCTAAAATTCTTTGCAATCTCTTTAGATCTATTGAATATTTCAAAATAACCTAAAATCTTTCCAAATTATTAAAAATATTTCAAATTTATACAAATTTGTAAAAATACCTTCAAATATTCGAAAAGCTCTTCAAATCTTTGAAATATCTCAATTCGTGTAAATAAGTTATTTAAAATTTCATTAAATTTTATAAAATCCCTTGAAATCATGTGAAAATACATCAAATCTCATGCTATTCCTTGAGATCCATTGAAATATCTTCTATGAAAATCTATGAGATCCTGAAGAATTAATTAAAATGCCTTATTGAGGGCCTTTAAAGTCCTTTAAATTACTGAATTACTGAAAATGATTTTGTAGGCAGTAGTATACAGTAATTTTGAATACATAAATTCCCTATAAGATTGTAAAATTTTCCCTCCCCCCCTTCAAAAGCTGTTACGTAATTTATGCATGACCCATAAACTTAAATGTCTTCGTTATAAATTATACATTGCTGCTGTCTTCAATTGCCCTAAGCTTTAGATTGTAATGAAAAATTAATTTAATTTTGAATTGTTGTACAAAATCCGTTTATATCAAGAGTGAAAATTCCTTTTAGTCTATTTCGATTTCAAGATACGTGGAGCCATCAAGAGTATATCCCCTTTATAAAGTTGCGCGCTGAATATATCATCTGGCTGTACCTGATAAATTATTAGGAACTCCAAGTGGACCCTATGGCGCAACTAACCGCAAAGTTTGAAAGCTGTTTCTGTGGTGCTAAGAGCGTATAATGTACTCGAGCCTTTTGATATATTTGTTTGCGAGACTCCGTCATCAAAATTTACGCTAAATTCTCTAAACTGGCTATCCTCTCTGTGAAGCTAAGGAAGAAGAAAACTAAAATACAGTAGACTATTCTCCTTTCATTTCCTTTTCTTATACATTTGTATGGTTCTATTGCTAAAGCTGAAAGATTCCATTGTTCCTCCAGAAATATTATAATAATGTCATTGCCTCTCCTCAAGTATGCATAACATCACGTTCATTGCACAAAATGTGTAGTATAAAAACTATTTTTCTTTTTACCTCTTGACAATGGCGAACCTTTTTTGCTGAACTCAAGGTAAACTGCTTTTGAGAATACACAATCTCATTGAAATAATTAATTCCGTAACAGAAAACAGCAAGTATCAAAATAAAATTGGCAATAATTTCCACACACAAAAGTTTTCTTATGGAACCGCTTTTCACATACTTATCCGCCTGAAGAAGTAGCAATAATAGAAACCTCAGCCGAAGAGGACAAAAGAACAAAAGATTTCATTTTTTAATACGAAAAACTTTTGTTATGGAACCATCGTTTTGGAATTCCTATATGTAAAGAATAAAGAAAAACTCTGCCTGGAAGGGGATAATTAGAGCGTCACAGTCCATACGCGATAAAATGAAAAGAGGATTTCTCAGAGTTCGGTCAAAAGTAGTTTTGGAAACGAATTAGGATTTGCTTTCGCCAACAGCAAGTGCTTTGACTAATTCTGACTAATAATTAAAACAATTGAACATTGTTTCATATAGGATTAAAGAATAGAATTATACTTATAGGAAGCTGAAATAAAAAATGATTTTCATTTTACACAGAAAAAAAATAGTATTTTTCGATTCGAGTGTGTGAAGATGGCAATGCCTGCACGAAAGAGAAGATGCAGCACGAATTCGAAGGTGAGTCGTAGGGAACCGAATACCAGCCCGAAGTGCGAGTGTTGCGCCTTCACACGAGTGAGACATTGCCATCTTCTTGGCCATGGAGGTGTTGAAAAAATAAAATTTCAAAACTATCTTAGTAGTGCAGCAATTCAGATTGCTCATGCAAAGGAACGGTTTTTATAAAACATCATTTTCTTTCGTCTTCAGAAAGACAAATTTCCACATTCTTTGTCAAGGAGATTTTTTTTTGGGTTCCATGATGCCTTTATATCGAATCAGTTTTTATAATTTAAGCACCAAATTCTTTAAGCAGTCATATTTTTTTCCCCGTGCAGAAAACTTTCCAAACGAAAAGCCGAGCAAACCGTCAGAGACGTTACTTCATGACGGAGTTATTTTCATTATAGTTAAAAGTTAATAAAAAGAATCACTTTTCAGTCGACGACACATGGAGGAGAATGGGTCTGCTATATTGTAACACAGGAGCCCCATAATATTAACGGATTTTCTTTCTGTGTGTAGAAATAATTTCATGAAATTTTATTGCCTCCTGATTACTAGAGGAGCACAAAGTGCTGATTGGAGCATTTAAAATGTATGTTTTGTTATGAGAGATAAAAGCCATGACGAAGTTAACCAACCTACCTAGTGGCCGTTTTGTGAGCTAATGGCTTTCCCCGTAAGACTATTTTCGCAACCCTTATAACAAGGCTAAGTCTCTCTTAAAATAAAGAGGCAAGGTAGTTGAGTTAGTTTAATCCGAGGAAACTTCGAATCTACGTCTAAAAGTACAAATGAGATAAGGAATTATATTTTTTGTTCATTCTTCTTTTAAATATCGTATCAAACTGCATAATTTTATCCACTAATACTTTTCTGTTTTAATTATCATATTAATTATAAATATATAAATATTTTGATAATAATTTAAGTAAATTCAAAGCATTACATCAATTTTAGAGAATTCCATGCTAGTATGACTATACTATATTACATAACATTGCAATTGTAACATTATTTACTTCAAAATATATTTAATTATATGCAATCTGTTTTTTAGAGTAAATCAGGTTTGTAAATCTTTGTCAAATTTCATTAAATAATTAATTTCATCACTTACGTCAGATTTTAATTTGCTATTTTGGCGTGTAACAGATATTGGCAGTATAGTGAAAATTACTCAATAGCCTGTTTCTGACAACAAAGGGCCCATTTTTTATTCAACTCTTCACTCTCAAATTAATATTTCGATGGCGAATTTCACAAATGGTGCTATCATGCATCAGATTAATTTAATCACTTATTTTGCTTTTCGCTATGTTGAGAACAAATAAAACAAATTAATTAAATTAAAATAATTATAAGAATAAAAATGTAAAAATAAGTGTGGACTTTAAAGTATGATCTAATTATTCATAGATAGACAAATTCCCGAAGAATTTTTGTATAAATACACTTCTTTTCTTACTTTATGCGAAATCTGGAAAAACATTCCAGCTTCGAGCTTTTTTAAGCTTTCTGGCCAAACTCTGAAAGATGAAGGTCTCAAAATTCTCTCATTTGCTAAGGAGAAACTTGAACGACGTAATACTTAATCGTAACTTTCAGCTTCTCTTTACTTATTCAACTTTCCAAGTTTCCAGCTAGATGACATTTTCTTTCCTCGCGTTAAATAAATATAGTTTGTTTGAAATCAGAGATGAATTTTTACAGACAATTATTATAGATAACATTTTGGATTTGGGACATAACAATAATAATAATAATTTTGCTGACAAGTTTATTGCTTTTAACAAGAACAAGTTTTAAGACTGAAGTTCTTCACCATGTGAAACCGAAGAAAAAACTTACAAGTAGTAAGATGGAAAATAAAAAAATATAATCTTGAAATTAAAGGAGTTAACCATAATTGATATTTTAGAAATTATTACACTGGTGTTATGTATCTACTTAACTAAAACAAATCATGAGAGCCTTTTTTATGTGGACCTACATACTTATTTATAAACTAATTTTACAGTTTTCTTTATTTATTTTGATTTCGTTCTTTACATTAAAACATGATCTGTGACCAAATATTTTACTTCAGCTAATAAGATTTGAGTGTTTGTAATATACTTTCAAAAATAAATATATCAAAATTTAATCTAGAATTATTAAAGTAATTCAGTTGCAGGAAAATTTCAAATCCAAGAAACTCTAATTTGAGTTATAATCATAAATAAATTAAACTCCCAATTGCTTGTGAACTCAAGCCTCTTAGCAGAATAACGAATTTATATGCTATATGGAAATCGGGGTAATGCTGAAGTTACTTGAGACCGAATTGTCCTCGAAATTGAAGCGAAATTTGATTATGGTTTCGTACAGCTATACACAGGGACCTGAATGATCGTTGCGAGCCGAGGAAACAAGGCATGCTTTCAAAATGAAAATTGATGAAAATTTAAGCTTTCTTAGCTTGCGTTCCTGATGGAAGTTCTGCTCTACTTCCAAACTTGAATGGCTCTCCCGTCTACTTTATTAAAAAAAATTCTTATCGACATGCAAAATGATTATGAAACACAGTCTCTAGAATAAATCAAATTGGAGAAATTAAATATTTAATGATAAAAGCTTTGATCAAATTAGTAACATGTAGATCATTATCATTATTCTTTTAATATTTAAAACTGTCTATATCACATATACTACATGCAATATATTCCTGTCTTAGGGAAGATTTCTTAATATAAGACATTACCTTATTTTAATTTCAAGCTCCAAAACTGACCTTATAAGAAAATAAAAAATAAAATGAAAATAAAGGAATTTCGAAACACATAAATTGCTCGAAAACTTTTCCGCTTTGTTCCGAACAGTCGAATCTGGAATGAAAATCTGGTATCTATGTTTCAAAATGATTACATTTAACACAACTACATCATTGGAAAATTTGATTAAATTTTGAAAGAGGACTTGATTTATATTCAGTATTCTCTATATGATTTTGCTTGACAGAAGGTGGCAGAAGGTTTTCTAAGTCAAGTGTGTTCACTTGGGACCTCGTAAAGAAAATGTACGAGAGACGTAGTTCTAGAAACCGTCGTATATCGGGGAATTAATTTCGTAAGGGCTCTAATTACATTCAAGATTACCGAGCCACACAGTCCTTTCAAAGCGATAATTATCTATATTTCAGCTTTAAATTATCAAAAAAGACATTATTATAACAAATATCCCCAATAATTATTATATAGTATTCATCTCTGTTCACTTTCAAGCTCCTACGATTTTATACTTGCCTGGAATTGTTTTAATTGAGATTTTTTCTATTTTTTTAGTGGAAAAATCTTCTGACGCTGGTCAGTCCCAGTCTAGACCATCTAGACTCTAATCTGGCGCAAATCAGACGGTCTAGTCAAAAATTGTACGATTTTCAATTTAAAACATGTATAATTATAGAATATCACATTAAAAGCATATTTGCACAATAATTAGTTTAAAGTGGTGAAGATATGAAAAATTTATTATCGAACAATTTGAATTATAAGCCTTTAAATAAAATAAACTTAAATTTAAAGCCTATGAGAATTTTTAATCGAATATTATGATATTAAAAACCTGTGAATTCTGGAAATTAAATATTTCCAAACAATGATTTTAAAATGTACGATTTTTTAATTGTAGTTTTTCTATTTTAACAATGAAAAATTGACAAATTAATTTAGGAAATTTGTCCCTTGGAAATGAAACCATTTTAAAACTAAGCATTCATAAATTATTTTTATTTAAAAAAATGTTCTACTCAAATATAACTGTATAACCGTCATTCCACTGACAAACTGAAATGAATACACGCTAATCAACAATATAACATCTTTTCAATAATTATACAATAAGATTCGCAAAGTGGAAGAAACTATTGCTGATGGAACCGGATTTTTTAGTGAGATAAGGAATCATTATGGAGAAGAGATTATTTCACACCTTCACACCTGGATTATACTATCGCTACCTTCTATATTTACAAATCTATCTCTATTTAAAATCTGTTTTATCAGGTAGGAATGTTTTATTCCAAAAACTGCATTCCTGAAGAGGCTTGACGTCGTCGAGCGGAAGCTTGTTTTTTAATAAAACGTCACTGTAAATATTAAGACTAGTAGATCAAAACCGTCATTCCACCGGGAAACTGAAAAATTCTACTTGAACATTTCAAATCTTATGGCCTCCAAATTACAATTTTTTATTGAAATCGCTAAAAATTGTGGAATTTAAATTTGGAATCATGGCAACCTTATTTTGTATTATTTTATATTATTAATATTCTGTTGACTTTGAGGAGTTAAGCTTTTACCATTCAGTTATTCCTGAAAATGCTGTGAAAATATTTCACAAGGATTATTTTTGAAATCTAAGGATCTAAGGCAATGCTGATTAAGGACAGAAAGTTTCCTTTGAGCTGTGGAATTCCTCTCATCTTTGTTTTTCTACTTCTTTTTCACCTTATCCAAGCTGCAATCGCGAAGCCTGTCTTCCAGAGGTCATACGTTTCCCTAAAGAGTTCAACCAACAGGAACAAGCAAAATATAACGCTGAAAAGAAATATCCACTCGAATTCTCGCCACTCTAAAAATAATTCAGCAGAATTTTAAGACAGAAGGGGGGGGGGTAAAAAAATGAATTCAGTAAGAAGCAGATATGTATTTATTATTAGTCTTTTTATAATCATGTTCCTATTCGAATATTTGTGACTTTGAAAACCCTTGAATAAAAGATTGCAAGTATTTTAAAATAAAATTTTACGAAGTATCTCCTCGTTTCGAAATTCAGGATGGAGTCAAAATATTTCAACTTGATTTAAACTTCGTTTGACTATAGAATTTGATTTCAATACGACTATATATGTCTCCTTCGCGAACATGGGTGATACTTAGAAGTCATTCATGAAAGTCTTACGTTTATGGTTAAAGTTCTTAACAGGGGTACATGCCAAGTCTATTAAATTTGAACTTTTTTAAAAACAAAAAGTGTTATTCTAATCTTGGTAAATACACGGACATAGCGCGACTCGTATCTATCTACCTGCGTTGTATACCCCCACCATTAAACCCCCTTTGTACTCTTTTATAGATTGTCTATATATTACTCTAATTTGAAAGGCTTGAAATTTAAATTTATTCAGTTTTGAAGACTTTTAAACTGGACGTTGAAAACTTCGTAAATTTTACCATTTTTAATGTATCAATTTGCAATAATTCATTTTGGAACGTTTCCTATAATGAAAGAATTAAGTTTCACGCACACAGAATTTGAAATTTATAAAATGTACACGCTTCTAATTTAAAAATTGACTAAAGTTACTATCTTACGTATTATTAATTTTTTTTTAACGATTTTAATTTAAAATTCATTAACCTTTATGACTTTAAAATTTAAAACATTGTACAATTAGGCTGATTCAATGTACATATTAATATAAGAATTACGTTTCATCGCAAAAATAATTAAAAAGTTAAGAATGACCATTGTTGTATATAGTGTTTGTACCAAAATATTTTGATTTGATATGTTTTCATGGTTGACTTTCTCTTTATTTTCTGAATTGCTGTAAATCCTAAAAAATAATATATCTTTTATAATATTTGGTTAAATATAACAACTTAAATATTTATAAACAGTTTAGATAAACAAATTTTCAATTTTCGGTAGATTCACGTGGAAAAAAATTGGGTTTCAAATCAAAATAGCTTGAGAATAAATAATAACACATGATTAATGACTGTCATAAATTGTTTATAAACATAAAAAAATATATTCATGAATATGTTAGATTCTCAACTTAGTCTCAAGCTATTTGAATGGAAAGAATGAATTCATTTTACTTTAAACTCTCAAAATTTGGAATTTGTTTAGAAAAATATAAATGGTTTTATTTCACGGATATTATCAAACACGTTGGTCAAAAGTAAGTTTTTGGTATCAGTAAACTCGTGAGGAAAAGCAGCATATAAATGTGGTCATCAAAATTTGTAATTGCAATAATTTTTTTTTGCAAAAAACGGTTATCACAAATTGCGAAAAATATAGGAAATTGAGAAATAATAGATAAAAAGCACGCAAAGCATCTTGCGTGCCCTAAAAATCATACGAAGTGTTCGATACGCCTATAAAGTATGTGGGGAAAACTAACAAAAAATTCCTTGCATACTTATTCTGCCAAAAAATTGTTCGAGCGTGACTGTTATTTTCAAAATAAAACCCACGGTTTAGCTTCGCCTTACAATTACTCATAACTTCCATCAAAAAGTAGTTAGAGTCGACCGCGCGATTCCGTTTCAGACAAATGCGGCGCCTTGTACAAATTCAATTTGGGTAAGATTTTATATAGGACTGTGCAGCAAAGCTCTACTACCTATTTGGTAGAAACTACGCAAGTGACTTTATATAACTTTTTAGGTATTATTCTTCATAATTAAAACAAGCAGTATACCTTAAAACTTCACCTATTCCTGGGGCCCCTTTCTATCCCATGGGACCTCACCTTACCCTTGGATCACAAATAGTGGAATATGTGGTCCCGAGGGATATGTTGAGTCTCTAGGGATAGAGGGCCCGTAGGCATTATGTTGGTTGCCACAAATGTGACTGCCCACGATGTGCCTTGTCAGGAGTTGGCATGATCCGGACCCGGGTACCACAGAGATAGGTATCTAAGCGGAAAAATTATATATGTATATATATATATTGTTTATGCATAGTGAAAAAATTATATATAATATTTTCCACTATGTATACTTTTTCTGCCTGGGTGAGGTCCCATAGGGTACTGTTCGCTCCAAGGGATAGGTGGGGTCCCGTAGATTTGGGGATCCCGAGAGAGAGGTGGGATTCTTTTGAGATATGTGGGGTCCCTAGGGATAAGGTGATATGGGGGGATCGTGGGATAGGCAGATTTCGGCATACGTAACATGGAATCTGCTCAACTACTAAGAGAAAAATTTGTTACGAATTTCGTATGAGACGCCGTTACTATTTTCGTTAGTGAATATTTCATGCGATAAAGGCACAAGAAGCGAGTCATTTTTGCATGAAATAGTGTGATTATAAAAGGGCAGTGATCAATGCGAGAATAGTAAGACACCTCACTCACTCACGGGTATGGTCTTTTTGCATGTTCAAGCTAGGCAAAGCACGCATGCGCTTGTTGCCTAGCGTCAAACGCAAAAATAGCAGCATAACCAGGAAAATACGAATTTCGTGCGTTTCTGGTACTGGAGATTGCCATACCAAAATTGCTCGAATTCTTGCAAGATAAGTAACGCGTAGGTGAGAGTGAAGAACCTGATTGAATTTAGCAAGATTTATTTAATCAAAGTTGCACTGTAAAAAAATTTGGTGTGAATTTACATCCTGCGACGATGGAAATAATTCGATCGGTGTGGCACATACTCAATAAGCAGAATTCTGTAAAAATACATATTTTTCTTCTCAACCGGCGTCCGCCGTAAAGAAATACATGCAGGACGTAAACTTTCCGTCATCGACCGTGAAATTACGGACGGGTCGTAAATCATCACAAAAATGCTCAGATGAGCCACTGTCCGAAATCTCGTTGAATTTTGTGTTCAGCTTTTATAATCGAAAAGATACTTCGAGGTTTAGTTCGCCAAAAACTTTTCGGTTATTCAAATTTCAATATTTTTTTTATCTTTGAATTATTCATAATGATTCCTGATTGACAAATTTCCCTGACTTTACTCTGATTTGTAGGTTTTCTCTAACCTGTGGTCAGCTTGCTACTATTCACAACTGTTCACAGAGGTGACAATATTTTAGAGCTATTTTCTGTATTTAAGGAAGAAAACGGAATGTAACCACTTGACAGTCTCAAAATTTATAAATCAAAGCAACATAACGTGCAAAACAATGTAAACAAGACTGCACGTATAATTACTAGCTGATTGTAAATATCACCAAAGCTTTCTTTACAGTGTGTATAAGTCATTCCGATGATTCACGTCAGACCACCGCTGATAGCCGCATCCAAAAAGAGGTCATCACTCACCTACAAAATTTCGAATATTTCGATGTAAAGCGAAAAAGAAATTTTAAACTCAAGAATTTGACGTGAAGAGGGAGGCACAGTGCGTGAAAGGGGCGTGACAAATGAAAGCGGATAGTTTGCATTGAGATCCTCTAAATTGCGAGTTGAAGCCATCAGTCTCCTTCGCACAGGTGTACGAATATTGAGTTATAATTCAGCTCTTCCCAGGCGTCTGGCGTTCAAGCACTGGTCCTGGTATCGAAGCCAAAGGAATAAAATTTTTTTTCAAAATAAAGGGTGCTTCGATATTGTGATACAATCAATAAGAATAGAAGAAATATATTTTTTTTTTCATTTTCGGATCTAATATGTTCACTTATGTAGCTAAAGTTTTATTATACTTCTTTTAAAACTTTAATCGAATAACTGAATTTATCGTGTTATCTCTCATGAATTATAAAATGTAGTCACTTAGATTTTATGACTAAACAGATTTAAAAACTTAACATAATGTTTTTCCGTCATGGGATTAGATCACTAAGTCGTAGGAAAAAAAATCAAAGCCGATAGAATAGATTGAGATTTCAGAATGTCATGTAGGTTGATGGAACTGCAAGATTATTACGAATAGGTATAGATTATAGAAGGAACTTTTGTTGTAGATTTGCGTATGATTTAGTCATACAGACCTAGTTAATTTTGAAATTTATGCAGTTTAATGGGACACCAGTGGAATCCTCCGCTTTATGATATCCCGCATTATTGATGTCGCGGTTGACAGACCTGATCCCTGTGACCTGCTATATCGGATGATTTGTCTGTTATTAATATATTGATAATCGACGAATTCTGTGTAGCTCCTACACACACATATGCAAATCAATGAAGGGGAGTGTGAAATTTTACCCTTTACTAACATAAGTCTACCAGAACTACTATATTGAAATTCATATTCACAGCACATCGATCAGTGGATAAACATATATCTGTCAAATGTTTAACCCAGATGTCAAGTTTATCTGCGAGCAAGTAAACTTTATTATTCTACAGATGCGTCTAAAACGAAACAATATAAAGAAATTTCTAGACTCCTAGAAATTTCTCGACTTTTCTCTAACATAAGTCTCAATTATTGCATCAATATTTAAATAATGATATAAGACCATGTGGGCAAAAAAGAACTAACATCAAATATAATTACTTATAACAATCTCTGGGCAACACTATAATATGAAATACAAAAGGTTGGGTCTAGGCATTCAGAATTCTGGACGAATAGCCCACTAGTCTCAGAACTACTGTTTGTCCAGAATGCACGTAATTTAGAGGCAAGCGGGCGAGAATAACAACTGCTTTAGTTTTTTGGAGATCAAAAGATCAACCGTGGTTCACAAACACAGATTTTCGAAAACTTTCGCTCATAAATGATTTTACCACTTAAATACTTCCCCCACAAGGGCTGTAATTTAGTGATGAAAACAATCGACTGCTCTTCTTACTTTAGCTGAAACGCCGCTATCTCATATTACGAGAATATCTCATATTCCGGTACTCTACTCTATATTGTGCTACAAGTGCGGAATGTAGGCAGTTCCACATGAGTGTGAAGTTTGGTGTCTTAGAAAGAGGCGAATCGATGGAGAGTGATAGGAGATCTGAAGAAGAGACAAAAACGAATCGAAAACGACCCGAAGATAAGCCAATGTCAAGTACTTCTACTGTAAATAAAAGAGAATTTTGATTAAATAAGTGAATTTTCTGAAATTTAAGGATTTCACCATTTCCAAAATTTTTGGTAATTAATGTTAATTTATTAGTAATTGGTGATACCTTGTCACTTTCAGTTTGTCCAATCACTATTCGCTACTCGCAATTGTCCAGAGGGGCGTCTTTCAGGGTGACACCATGAGCCCTCAGCTCTTTTGCATCACACTTCTGCCACTATATCTCGCACTAAGGAATTCTCCTGGGTGCGTCTGTGGCGACAAAAATCATTGCGAGCATAAGGTCACTTATGTATTTTGTATGGATGACCTGAAGATCTATGCTTTTAGTACAAAGCAACTTTGGAGTGCTTTAAATATCCTCGTGGGGTACACAGGAGAGATTGGTATGGACTTTGGATTAGAGATTTGTGCCAAGATTAATCTGAAGAGAGGACGGGTTACTGGCGTTCCTGGGGACCCTGAGCTTGAGAATATAAGTGTTAATAGACACCTTGAAGCTGGAGAGACATATACACAAAAACTCCAATATAAGGCCAGTTTCGGGGGTTGCCTTGCAGTGGCCGTGGCACTAAATTAGTCGTTGGAAACGTAAACAGTCAGCGCCGTATGAACCACTTCTGTTGGATTTTTCTCCCGCTTACTGCTCCCTCGTACTGCTCCCTCGTACTGCCCGCTTTTATCGCTCGCTACTGGTGGCGACGCATTGTTGACACTGCTTGTGCGCTGAGAAACTGCGTGGGCCAGCAGTTCTAGGAAGAACCAAATCAGTCGGCCTTATATTGGAGTTCTTGTGTACACACCTGGACGTGCCTCAGAGCCGCATTCAGGATATAACATCAGTGAAGGAGTCTCTCCAAAGCAGATACAAGCGTCTTCTTATACAGATTTGTTCTTCCAATCTTTCGCTGTTATACACGGTATCTGCGACTGACATGCTTGCCGTCCCGGTTCTACTCTACTCATTTGGAGTGGTTTCATGGGTGAAACACGATATTACGGCCCTCGATATAGCCACGCGTAAGATCATGCATATGCAGAAGAGCTTGCATATCAATTCGCCCGTTCTGCGATTATACATCTCACGCCGTCAAGGCGGGCGTGGACTTCTGAATCTCCAATATTTTCGTAACCAAATTGTTCTGGGTACAGCTTGCATCGTGGAAAATGACAGAGATTCTCTTCTGAAAATGGACAGAAAAGACAAGATAATTGGCAAAGGAGTGTTCCTTCACAAAGCCACGAAGCAGGCGGCCCAGACACTTGGCCTGAATTTCCACATCAGAAGTGAGGAAATTGCATTGCTCCATTCAGATGCCTCACTTCTAAAAGCTCAGGTGAAGAAAGCAGTTTTTGAAAAATTACGCCAACAGCTCCTCAATAAGAAAATTCACGGAAATTTTTACAGAAATGTAGAAAATTAGCCCTTGTCGAAGGAGCTAAATTTTGCTTTTCTCAGATCATAAGGACTTAATTTTGGTACAGAGGGTTTCTTTTTAGCGTGCCAGGACGATGTCATTTCCACCTAAGCATACTGCAACCACAATTAACTTCAAGAAGTTCCCAATGCAGCCCTAAGAGTGCTTTAATACCATCTTTGTCGTTCTTACGGTGTTGGCCGCGACCTTGACCTGCCGAACGCTCCGAGGGAGATAGATTCAATGTTCCAAAACAAGAACTGCCAAATACTCTGGTACTACGATTTTAGAACAGCATTCTCCATTCCACATTCGAGGCCTGACACCATTCTACAGAACTTCGACAAACGAATTATACTCGTGATCGAATTTACGGCTCCGGCCTACTACAACATCTCTGCCAAGGAGAAGGAAAATGAAAAGAGGTATCTATACCAGAAAAGGGAACTGCAGCGACTGTATCCAAAATATTGAATTAAAATGATTATCCTTTTGATCGATAATCGCGGAGATGCGAAACTATCACTGATTCGTAAACTCAAAACATACCTTCCTGCCAACTACATGCCAAGGCACTTGCGAGATGGAAGCAGAAGGCTGTCATCCTTGGGTCATTCCTTGTCCTCAAGAAACACGAGGGTTTTACCGGCCTTTTTTTTAATTTGGTCGTGCTCTATTGTGCGAGTTTGTTGGTATTTAGTTAGATAAAATTGCATTTAGTGGGATAAATTCCCGACATTTTAAGGTAAAGTCTAATTGTGTAGGTTGAAACACGAGTTTCCGTGACTGTTTCAAAGTTGGAAGTTTGAAAATCTACTTTTGAGAAAAACGAATTTTAAATTTATGAGTGTCATAAGCACATATATTAAATTTTCTGTTCAAAGATAAAAATTACCCACTTTCGTTCACTTCCGGGACGTAAGTATAATTTCGAGAGATAGAGTATAGATTAAAGTACGATTTCCCATTGAAACCCTAGAATCGATACTTCTGGCCTTACTTCACAAAAACATATCTGCTGAACTACAATCGACAAAGTGGGGCCTTTCCTTTCAAAAGGTCAGATATTTGAGAGGATTTAAATTGACAATTATGCAACTAATATAAAGGCTTTCAATTTGATATTCTACTATTGTGAACGACTTGAATTTTAAAAAATTCCATTTTTATTTGTACAATTTTGAAAGGTTTTCAATTGAAAGAAAAGAATGCTAGATATTAGGCTCACTGAATTTTGGCAAACCTAGCTCCAAGTCCGTTTATCCTAATTCTATGCACACCGAACTTCGGTGAATGTAGGGGCGGCCTTTAAGTTATTTATAATATATTTCAATTTGCAATTTTACAATTTGAAAGATTTCAAAAATCCATTTTTCACGAAAATGGTCTTTAAGACTTTCAATTCAAAATTAATGTACAATTTTAAACTTCTTTCAATTTCAAAACATACATTAAGAATATTTCAGTTACAAAGTCTTCAATTCCAAACACTTTCCATTTATAATTATACAATTTTGAATAATTTATATCAAAATACTGTTTAATTTTAAGGAATTAAAAACTACAATTAATCGACTTGGTTGGATTTAGTGAAGTGCAATTATTGTAGTATTTGAAATTGTTCAATATTGAATGTTCTAGTGTTTTATTTCAAACCATTTATAATTTATAACTGATCCACCGCGAAATCTTTATTTTTGAGTTTACACGGAGAAAAATAGACGTTAAAGAAGACGATCTAAATATTATTAGTTAATATCTTAGCGATTTAACTATGGGACAGAAATCTAGATCTAGAAATAATTAATTGAAAATAATTCAGAACGATATAACGAAATTTGAATTGTTTCTAATCGTGTTTCTTAATCGTGTGTGCACGATTGGGAACGATTGAGCAGCACTTTCGTCTCGCGGGAATTATTTGAAAACGTTTACTTACTTTTTTTCGAGACAACACATTTTAAGCAATATGTTCATGAAAGAAATTAAATAAATGTTTTGTAATAATTTCCGCGAGCTGAGAGTGCTGTTACCAACAAATTTGCCAATGTGGTGAAGTTTTTCATCAAATTATTCATTTCATTGTCTATAATTTTGTATGAAAAACGTGTAATTTATTAAATAAATTACAGTATTTTAGGTACAGAACAAATAAAATTAACTGAGAGTAAAGCTATTCAGATTCTTTTTCATCTTCTAATATCCTACGGATATTAGCATTTTTACTTGTTAATTCGTCACCCTCTGTCTCACTATCACTCTCACTTGGAAGATTCATCATTTTAATTTAAAATTCATCTTTTTTTGGTGAAACTTTAACTATTTCGTTGAAAATCGATATTTTGCATGTGAAAATTAAACTATTTGTTTTAAAATGTATGTACTTTGTGGCAAATTTGACTTTTTTTCTAAAAAAAAATAATCTTTATGACTGAAAATTCATCTTTTTGGCATAAAATTCAACTATTCTTTTTCTTTGAATGTTTTTTGGTTGAATATATATATTTGTTTTAAATGAAAATGTAACTATTATTCCAGTTGAATATTCTATAATTTTAGTTAAAAATTCTTCTCTTTTTTTGAACTTCCTTTTTTTGCCTAAAAATTTATTTATTCATTTTTTGGTAGAAAAATTATCTTTTTTAGTTGTAAATTCGTCTCTTAGTAGAAATTCATCTTCTTGGTCCAAAATTCAATTATTCTAGTTAAAGATTCCTCATTTCAGTGAAAAATTCATGTCTGGTTTAAAATTCAACTATTTCAGTTAAACATTTACAATTTTATTTGAAAATTCATCACTTCGTTTTTTTGGTTAAACATTAATTTTTTGGGATATTGAAGTAGAGCATCCATAGATATTAAAAAAAGATCTTACCTGACAATATGCAAGATAAAAAGGGTAGAATCTAAGATATTCAACAAATACTTTTTAATTGTGCAAAAATTACCTGTAAAGCATGCCAATTTCTGTAAAATACAAAAGGACTTTACATCGCAGTCCTCTGTTTTTGATGTCCGAATCCTCGAGCATTGATAATAATACGCTGTTCAAGGCTAACATAAGTGATGCCTGTAGCGCCAAGTCCCAATTTTCTTTAGAAAATTATGATATCCATGTCCAAAAACACCTAATCCATTACCCGCCAAAATTTTTAACGCAATATATAACCGAAAAACCACAGCACACGCGACGATTGCTCAAGGTACGGACAAAGCGGTGTTAAAATCTTTTGACGCCACGCCACACGTCAACGACATTGTTCTGATAAAATTTCGCTTTCTTAATATCTTAGATATTAACGGTTAATATCACACATTTTATTATTTCAATATGAACAGAAATTGCCCTTTATTATCTTGTATATTTAATAGAAGATATTAGGTATTATACCGTAATATCTATATATTATGGTTAAATATCAAAATTTTTATTATCTACTTTTCAATATCTATTTTTCTCCGTGTAGTTTTGAATACATCAAATTTAAAATTTTCATTCTTGAGGGGTATACAAATATTATAAACAGTCAATAGTGAAAATGAAAATTTGAAAACATCAACTGTTGTTCAACTTATTCCTTTATTTCGTATATTGTAAACAACCAACTTTTAGAATCATTAGAACATTTCTGGCCTCCGGACAAAATGTTTCATGGCGCAACAGATAAAATTCATCGTAGGAGGGAGAAACATAAGCTCCCATTTCCTTCATGATCTGTGCTCCGAAATCCTCGAACCCCTCTTTGAAACCGTCACAATGTCTGAATGGTTGCTATGGCAATATCCCTCTTGGTACATGAGCAGACCCAGTTTGCAGCTCCAAAGGAACATTTTCCTTCTCGTCAGATATACTCAAGTTTCTTTGCGCTCAATCGACTTTTCCTCCTTTTTTCTTTCGTTCAGTAGATATGTTTCTGTTTAACAAAACCCCAATAATTGGTCTAAGCTTCAATTAAACGTTTGTCGCAAATGAAATAAAGTCAACGAGATTCTTATTCTTTATTTTTAGAGCCTCATAATCATAAACTTGTTCAGAAATGCATGACTAAATACGTTTTTTTTTCGATAAAGAAAAAATCGCACTTTCGATGCCAAAGAAAATACTACTCTTTACATCTGAATTAACTAAATTTGACTCACAATAAGTCAAAAACTTATATTCAATCCAAATTGATGGCTGGATTCTAGATATCACGTTTAGTCAAATTTAATTGATTTTCAGTGAGAAGTTACTAAAATTTCAGCAAAAATTTACTTATTTTCAGTAGAAAAACTTACTGAAACATTATTAGAAAATAGTTTTAACAGTGCTCTGTAAAATAACATAATCTGAAATATTTTTACTAATACAATTAGTCAATTTGACTAAAGATTAGTAACTTCAACTAAGAATCAGTTTATTTTTTGATTGTGACCAACTGTCATATATCTGGAATGCAGTTATTACTATCATTCAGTAAAACTTGAATGATTTAAAGTAAGAAAGTGAGTTTCTCTAATTGAAAAAGCAACCTACGTAATATAAACTTATATGAGAAAGAAAACCAAAAAGAGTACGAAAATTAAAGTTTCTAAAATTTATTGAGGATGTACACTACGTACAACTAGTCTCAAAAGTCGCTAATATTTAAAATGATTTATCAAATCGAAAAAAATAGATCTATTTTTAACTGCTACAAATCTTGAAGTACTTCAGAAAAAATAATTCAGGTTAAAATTGTTTATTTAACAGTAGTTATTCAGAGTTTTAGTTTATGTTATTTCTTCAGGAAAAAGTTACAATTCTTATTTAATCCTGATGACCAAGGCATTATTTTATTCTTTCGAGGATTCTCTACAATTCTATTTGGGTGGTGTTTATTAAAATTCAAACCATCATTGTTTATATCAATAATAACTGAATGATTTTTAAATGATTTATTTTTAATGAAACCCGCCCAAATAGAATTGTAGAGAATCCTTCAAAGAATAAAATGAAGCCTTGATCATTAGGATTAAATAAGTATTGTAATTTTTCCCTGAATAGAAAGCAAAAACTGAAACTTTAAATAACTACTGTTAAATAAGTAATTTTAACCTGAATTATTTTTTCTCAAGTACGCTTAGAACCCTTCGTCAAGATTTGCAGAAAATATATTTATGAAAAAATAAAGAACCTCAGTTTTAATCATCCACGATTTCGTAGAAGACCTTAATAGTGGATTCTATCAGAAGAATAATCGTGAATAAAAGGAAAAGACCAGAAAGTGAATTACTCAAGTAACAGGTCAGCAAATAAGGATTTATATACTATCCTCCCAAGAAAGAAGTTCTTCGAAGCTTCTTTCATTAGGCCACTTTTGCGAACACACATTGAATTTAAGATACTGCCATACCATTCAAAGATTCTCAGGATAATCTTAGAGAGTAAAACAAAATATTATTTAGTGTTTTTAGCACAAGGGATTAATTGTTCACTTCCTGTTATGACGTTTCTAATAATATGAATTATTTATTATGAGTTATCATAAGTTTGATTGTGATTATAGTAGTAGAAAAAAATCTACTAATGGTAAAAATGTTAAAAAGATACCATTTTTCTGGAGCGTAAGTTATATAAAATTAGTGCTCTAAATAATATTTTTTCGCTCTCTGAAGTTGATAACTTTGATTAAGGTAGTGATGAAACGATATCAACCTGAGAGCAGATTTTCCAATTTGCAAGAAGGTTACAAGGCACTGAACCTCATTGTCTCCGATAGCCATAAAAAATGTAACGCAATTTAAAGAACGAGATTACTACTATCTCTTGAAACGAGACCAAATACTATGATGTTCCTTCCTTAAATGTATCTGCACTTCAAGTATTCTCTGACTGTTCAATTACATTAATTAATGCACTTTAGTCCATCTTACATATTAGAAGAAGAATTCAAGCATGGATGGCTTACGAAACTTCGTTCAAAGTAACGACAAATAGATAAGATTAATTTAATCAGATTCATTATCCTAATTTAATTTAGAAGATTAAAATGTTTATTTCAAGTCATTCTAAATACGAATATTAAAGTTTTTCTCAATTTCATCAAGTAAAATCGCTTTTTGATTTGAAGATTAAAAATTGTAAATACTTTTATTTAGGACACTTCGTACTTTAAACTTTATAAACGATTCTTAACATAGCTTATTCAAAAACAAAAATATTAATAAAATTGTTCAATTATAATAAATTGAATAATTTATAGACCATAAAATGATTTAAATTATTGTTTATTTACTATATTTTGTATAGATAGTGCTAATTATACAATTAAAAACTTATTAATTGAAAAAATTAAAGCATTTCGAACTGGTGTCTAATGAACTTTTTAAAAATCAAAATATTTCGACTTTAGGAAGAATTCGAGTTAGATCCGTCTCGTTTCAAAACAGATACTTGAAATTGATTTAAAACATATAAATAATATAAAATTGCAGACTAAGGCCTTCCTAATTAAAATTTTTGCTTTCGAAACTACAATGCTCTTAATTTTAAGATCTTTGAAATTAAGATGCTTTATGAAGCATAACTCGAATATATGCGAGATAACGTTTCCAAATGCAAATGCATTCGAATTAAAAGTTTCAAGTTTGATCAGTTTTGTGACTTAAACGATGCTTTGCAATTTTAGTGTCCAAATGTACTTTTCTCCAGTACTTTGAAGTTGATAATAGCTATTTGTAATACAAGTGCGCGAAACGAATGATTGTTTGCGAGTGGAAGTGGAGTGTGTTGCGTGCGAGAAGTTCGAGTCACATTACATTTTCTAACTGATGCGCTTGCGCATTTCGATTCAGAATTACTTTCCACGACTGTCAAAATCATAACCTCATTTCATTATGATTTCACGCTTAAGAGACTGATTGTGAGCAGTGAATATTGATTGGACAAACTCGAAGTGATGAGTTACCAGAAATGACTGATAATATGCCATAAATTACCGATAAATTACCGAAAAATTTTGAAATGTTTGATACCAGAAATTTCAGGTAATTGAGTAAGTTTCCATAAATTTCCGGAAATTTAGCAATTTTCCATAAATTTCCGTAAATTTTGGAAGTTTTTGGATTTCTTCCAAAAAGCTTTGGATTCCTTAAATTTCTTGAAATTTTCGCTAATTCACAAATTCACCGGAAATTTTCGGTATTTTTTGATAATTTTACAATAAATTTCCAAAAATTACCATACATTTCCAGAAAATTTGTTTTTATTGTTTCTAAAATCGAAAATTGCCTACATTTGTTACAAAAAATATCGTGTGCAACAGGTGCCGAAAGTAGACAGTTGGAACTCTTGTGAAGTTTACAGTACTCACCATCGGCTCATCTTCGGGCCGTTTCCGGCTCGTCTAAGGTCGTTTACAGCTCGCCTACGACTTGCCTACAACTACCCTTCGATTCGCCTCTAGCTCGTATAGCAGTCTTCACACTCGTGTGGAACTGCCTACTTTCCGCACTTCTAGCACAATATACTATTTGCGCACTTAGAGTGAGATGACTTTGCCTAGATATTGCGCTTGCGGATTTTCTTTCGAAAGTACTTTCCAGGACTGCCGGAATCATAATCTCACTTCTGGCTTTATAAGTTGAAACTTGAAAGACTGATTGCGAGTAGTGAATATGATTGGACCAGCTCGAAGTGATAAGTTACCATCAATTACTGATAAATTCTTATAAATTACCAATAAATTTTCATAAATTATAGAAAGTTTTTGAATTTCTGAAACTTTGGTTATGTATAAATTTACCAGAAATCTCCAAATTCTCAAAATTTCTTCTGATTCATGATATTTAAAAAAATTTTAATTCTCAGAAATTTGCAGTTTTTTTCGTAATTTTACCATAAATTTTCAAAATTTCGGGAAGAATGCAGCTGTACTGCTATAAATCTTGGAAAGTTTACAGTACTGGCCATCGGCTTATCTTCTAGTTGTTTCCGGCTCGTTTCCGGCTCACCTCCAACTCTCCTGCGACTTGCCTACAACTCCCCTTCGATTCGCATGCGGCTCGAACAGCAAACTTCACACTTGTGTTGAACTGCCTACTTTTCACAATAAATAATAAACTAGTAGCACAATAAACTATTATTAGGCAATAATTACGTATTTGTGTATAACAACACGATAAATATTATGGGAATAAAAAATTAAATTTTTTCTAATTTTTTTGGATTTACAAAATTTCTACTTGTCCTCAGTTTATCTAATTTCTACTTATCATTTTTAAAACTCTGGAATAAATTATAGATACATATAAAAAATGAAAACATATATTTCAAAGCAACAAAAATACAATTAATACCGAAGAAAAAAACTTTATATATTATATTGTTTCTTTGGATGACCGAAATTGTTCAAAAGTGAGTAAATCTGAGGTTATTCATGTATTTTCGAAATAAGGAAAAATTTTTAAGACAGTTCATAACCTCCTTTTCTTATTTGTATGAAAAAATAATTTCGCTACTATGACAAATTATAAACAGGGTCATGAAATTAAATTCTTCCTTAAAGGTTGAGCTTTAAATTACCTTAAACACAAATTTATTATAGACCTTTTTGGCAGTGTCGAAGTAAAAAATATTACCGTTACACCAGCGATACGGAAACTTTGGGACAAACTACACGATGCAATTACAATTTTTCTATACACCCTACATTATTTTGATTTTATTTATTTTTATTTTTTATTTAATTTATCTAGATTCTAGAATCATTTTTAAACAAAATAAGTTACTTTTAGGTCTTTATCTTATAAAACATAAAAGTAAGGAACCTTAAAATGTGTAAAAATTGAAATTCGACATTCTATTAGAATGAAATTTCGCATATATGCGATATATATATATCATATATGAATTTACCGCCTATATTACATATCAGCTTATGTATGAAAACTATTGCCCGATGTATTTTTTGTAAGAGGTAAACGAATCTTACAGTCAATTAATCTGAACCTCATCATCAAGTACCAATAAACAAGTAGGAAATCAAATCTAAGAGTTTCTGATGATTGCTCATATGTATACTAAAACTATCTGGAAATTATTTCCTAGTGGGTGAAAATAATTTAAAAAAACTTTATTAGAAATAAATGAGCGAAACAAAAATAAATTGAAAACATCGCATTCATATATTATGCAGATTATTTAATTCATTGCCATATATATATGTAACTCAGAAATTATGAAAGCACTGTTGCTGTGTTTTGAAAATATTGTGTGTAGCATGAAAATTAATTACAGTTTTCGCCAAGTCATACATTTTAAATGCACGACTTGATTAATGGTTAAAGTTTAAAGGAGAATGGTCTTGAATTGCTGAAAGTAACATTTCATGTTAATATCGACCCCTCAAACAACTTGTGGTTCCCAATGTTGACCACGTGGCTAGTAGCACTTTAAAACTTATTAATGCTGTCCTCAAAATGATCAGAAACGACCCATAACTGATTTCCGTGAAGTTAGCACAACAAACATAAAATGTTCAACTTTTGTTTAATGGAATTGTTTGGTCATCGTTTGGTCATGTTTGGAAGCCAAATTTTGTCCTTTGAACGGAAAAACTCAAAAAGCTATTGAGTTTTCAAAATTAGAGTGCTACCTTCACGCTGCACACTTTTGACATTTGGACGTCGAAATTGTGTAAGTTATCGAATGAAAGTCATTAGCACCATACTCCGTGCGGTGCCTTCTCAAGGGGCAGTGACCTCATTTGGTCAGCCGTGTCCTTAAATGTAATATGATGAGTCAGACAGCCTGACAAGAAAATGTTTCAAAAAATCAAATTTTTAGAAGACATGCATGATTTCAGCCCTTTTTCATTCGTATGAAGCGGTGCTAAAGTTCTACTTTTCACGAGTAGAAAGTAACTTCATACACAAGCAAATGATATAACATTACACATCTATGAACACGCATTTTGTGTTAATCGACCCCCTAACCGTGAAAACTGTGGTACCGAAAATTTCCAAAAATTTGGAAAATGTTTATATTATCTAAATTTCCGTATATTTTTAAAATTTCCGAAATTTTTGAAATGCTCGAAACTTCTAAAATGTTCAAAATTTGTAAAATTTCTGAAGTTATTCAAATTTCTAAAATTATCATAATTTCTAAAATGTTCGAACATTTTCAAATTATCAAAATATCTACAAATTTTCAAATGTTTAAAATTTTCAAAAATTTTTTAATTTCTCAAATGGTCAAAATTTCTTAAATGTTCCAAATTTTTTAAATCATCAAAATTTCTAAAATATTCCAAATTCATAAAATTTTCGAAACTAAAATTATAAAAATGACTCAAATTTTCAAAATTTATACATATAAATTTATTTATATATATGGCAACGGCCATACCACGCTGGAAACACCAGTTCCCGTTAGATCACTGAAGTTAAGCAGTGTTGGGCGCGGTTAGTACTTGGATGGGTGACCGTCTGATACTACTGCGTTGCTGTTGGCGGTGGTGGGTGTGGTGAGCCCACACTTGTAGTTATTTACTACAAGAAACTATCCACCTAGAAACACTACCCGAATCGGGTAGTGTCACGCTTACCCCTTTCGGCGAGCCTCAAGGGGTAAGGGTTAATGGTATATATATATATATATATATATATATATATATATATATACAATTACCATTTCTGAAATTTCTAAAATTTCAGAAATGTCTAAAATATATAAAATTTCGAAAATGATTAAAATCGGTAAAATTATCAAAATTTGTAAACTGTTCAAAATTTCTAAAATTATTGTAAATTATAAAAATATCCGAAATTTATGAAATTAAGAAAAATTCTGAAATATCTAAAGTTTTCAAAATGTCTAAAATATTAAAAAAATTTTAAATGATTAAAATTTTTTGTAATAAAAAGATTTTTTAATAATTTATTATATTATTATATTATTATATTATATTATTTATATTAATAATTTCTAATATTTTCCAAATTTTTGTAATTTTCAAAGTTTCTAAATTTTTAAAAATTCTTATTTATATTTACCATAGATTTTCAATATTTTAAAACTTTCCAGAATTTCCTAAATTCCCACATAGCACACTTCCCGAAAAAACCAGGTCTGTCCCAGGTTTTTTCGGGAAAAGCATGGATCTGAACCTGGGACAGACCTAGTTTTTTCGGGAAGTGTGCTATGTGGGATTCATACAAAAATATGAAGTCACTTTTTACTTCTGAAAAGTAGAACTTTAGCCCCGCTTCATAGGAATAAAAAAGGGCTGAAATCATCATGTCTGACTCATCATATTACATTGAAGGACACGGCTGACCAAAGAAGGTCACCACCACTTGAGAAGGGCGCCGCACGCGAGTATGGTGCTAATGACTTTTTTATTCAATAACTCACAATTTCGACGTCCAAACGTCAAAAGTGAGTTTCCAAACGCGACGAATCGACATCCAAACGATTGATAAAAGACTTTTTGAAAAAAATTAAAATTTGTTGTGCAACGTGAAGTTAGCACTCCAATTTTGAAAATTCAATATCTTTTTGAGTTTTTCCGTCCAAAATTCAAAATATCGTTTCCAAACATGACCAAACGATGCCCAAAGGATTCCATTAAACAAAAGTTGGATATTTTTTGTTTGTTGTGCTAACATCACGGACGTCACGTAACTGTATGGTCCCTTGCTTTTCCCCCTATTTCCCAAAGTCAGCATCAAAGCCTTCTTACCTTCTACTCTTTTTGTCCTCACGTTTGAAAGCAGTATCTTGAAATCAATCATTTCAATCAGATAGGGAAAAATAAGATTTTTTTACAAATATTAATCTACTCAGATTTTTGGGCATAGAACTCAAAAATAATTCTTACGTCTGAAATAAAGACACAAAAAAGTCTTATACGTTTTGTCTCTCCTCCAGTTATACAATGTTTGTCAATCATATGAAAATAATTGCCAGAGTAATTTTCAATGGTTACCTCGAGGGTCGTTTGACAGCTCTAGAAATATCTCAATAAAGAATGTTGATATGCGCATGTGAATTTAAATTCTAAAACTATAAAAAATATCTCTAGGTTTCCTGCCAGAAGAATAAACCTTTTGAGAGCTCAATAAAAAATAAGTGCAAAAATTTCCTTCAAATACTCTCTAGATGGAGAATAGTATACGTCCTCGTCCTAAGGATTGCAAGGATACTTTGATCTAAGAATTCTAAAGCTATAGTAAAATGTAACGTTTTTGAGACAGATTAAAATGAAAACAAAAAATGCTGAAATCAAATTAAGACATTGAAGTCGAAATAAAAAGTAAATAATTATTATTTCACATCTTTTCATAAGATCAGTCGCATGCAATGGCGTTTATGAACAGTCGTAAAGCATAAAAATCTCTCTCAATTCTAACGTAAGTTGTAAAGTGAAGCTTGAAAAAGCTAGGCGATATAAAGTGTGGCTCGTAACCAGGAATCAGATATTCATTCTTGCCATAGCAGAGATATAAACGTGGAGGAAATACTTGGTAAAATGAGACTCAACGGCCAGAATCTCGAAAAAGTTGCATTTAAAAACTAATGAGAATTATAGGTTCTCAATAGTATAAGCTACTGAAATATAAGCTATTTTAATCTTATTCTTTAAATAGCTGTCTATTACATAGGTATTTCTGCTAATAATAATACAAAACTACTATTTCACAATAAAATTGTTACTGATTCAGTTTAAGAATCAAAATTCCTTTCTAATGAAAATTAGTAACAATTTTAATATGAATTAGTAGTTTTCAATTACCGATTAGTAAGCATTCCTACTAAAGCAATTAGTAAACAATTTTGTACGATTTCATAATATTGACTTCTTAATAATTCGAAACAAAACTATCTTATACAGTTAAAAACATAAAATCAATATTTTTGAAATTTTTAAACAAACAAATGAAGAACTTATTGAAAAAAATCCTAATTCTAAACAAAAGACAGTCTACTGAAAACCTAAATTTGTTATCTATCAGCCATAAATAACTACCTAAAGTTGGAAGAACTATGTATGTTTGATTATCGTGATCTCTCAAAGGGGAAAATGAAGGGAGCGTTTGCGGGTAATTTAAACCCACAAGTTCCATAATAAACCGCCGTTTCTGTCAGCTTTAGATAAAGTTGGCAGAACCTCTAGAAAACCGCTTAAACTATTAAATATTCTCTGACCTTTGGGTTAAATTATGTGAAGACCCACCGTAAAAGATATTTCGTTCTATATAATGAAGAAAATTTCAAAGATGCTGCAGACAATATTGCAGACAAAACCGAAAAATTCAAACTTACTGTTGACTTGTAACTTTAAAATTTTCTAGAAAATTCTCTGTTTTACCTATACCGCGAGAAATATGATTTTCTACAAGCAAAAAACGGTCAGAAAGTAAAATAAAATCTGTTTTAAATACAAATACAAACTCCGAAAAAGCTTTAGACATTTATGGACCACTATTGGAAAATTCTAATTTTCTCCTGCCCCTGAGCTTTAAAATTTCAACAACAAAAATCCCCTGTTGTTCATAGCCGAGCATATTTATTGTGTCCTCTGAGAAAGGAAGTTTCTGAAATTCAAAAACACTCCGCTCCAAATGAAACAACCAATCCTTTTGCACCAAAAATTTTCCTTGTTTGACCAACTTCACCTAATCTTGCAGCCAAATAATCCTGTTGTTGTAAAAAATATATTCACGTCGTTCAAAACAAAGCAGGCAAGAGAACGATGCTTTAGTTTCAAGAAAACATTTTCTCTGAGTGAAACCAAAACTTTGTTCTAAACAATTCCCCTGTTTCTTCTGGGGCTCCAGAAGTTTCGTTATCTTCAAAAAAAGAAGTTATTCGAAATCCAAAGTAAATCTGTTCCAAATTGAAAAATAAATTTTAAAGAAGATGTAGCTATGTATTTGTAGGCTATCAGAAACTTCGAATTTGCCCCTAAACCCGAATTCTAAACTAAAAGCCAAAGAAACTCTGATTTATTGTTAGATGAAAAACTAAATTTCGTAAAAGTTTTAGCCATTTCTAGGACACTATCGGAAAATTAGAATTTTCACCAGACCCAAACTTAAGAATTTTATAGAAAGATTCTTGTAGCTCCTAGAATTTCAGAAATATTGGTTTCTCTAAGAAAGAAGCTTTGTGAGAGCCAAAGAAACTCTGGTCTTAATGGAAAAAAATAATTTCGAAAAAATGTAGCCATTCATATACCATTATCAGAAAATTCTAATTTTCAGATAAACCCGAAATTTAAATTGTTAGCTCCTAAAAGTCGCTCACGGTTAGCCTTAATTGACTATAAACCCAAAGAATCTTTCCCTCTTCACTTTTATTTTATTTTTTTTTTTTGTAGGATGGGTAACAACTTTTGTTGGAATATTGCGATTACGTCGTGTTTTTTTTTATTTTGGTGAAAATGCTTCTTACTATTGGGGTGACCGCGTCCATTGTATTATTGTTGCAATTTTACCCAAAATTGTGGTGTCGATTGTATAATAACACATGGTAAGAATGTTGAACTCAATTTGAAAATTGAAAATGTTGCACACTTTCAGCTGAGTTCAGTTCTTATATTGGTATATAATCTAAGTATAAATATAAATTCTATGCCAATAAATGTTATTTGATTAGAAGAGACACACTTATATAATTTTTTTAATTAAATTTTCTATCCAAGTTCCATAGATAGAAAAAATCATTTTACCTTTGACCGCTCTATATGCGAAACATCTCTCGGATGATGTACGTATGCTGAATGCTACGCAGGTCAAACTCATAACTCACCTCCTTTTAGCTGGTGGTTTAAAAAAGGTCGATATAGGCCTGAACCAAAAAGGGAAAGATCCCTCTCTCGCCATCTAAGAGTAAACAGGTCATGAGAATGCAAAATCAACATTACCCACTCTGACGGAGACGCTGTATACCATGGCGCGGTCTTAAATGATAGAATTAATATTTCAAAGTGTAAATCCCATTCAGAAAAACTAGAAGTAGACACTTGGCGATAAAACCTTTCCGAATAAAAAGCAATTTTCCTCAAACGGAATATCTTTAAGATTCCTTATGCATATATTTCTCTCAATTTTTTAAAAGGGAGCTTTTCACAAATTTAGTTTGTATAGATCCGACCGAAATTAAGTTTTTTTTTTTTAATTTCCTATTACAACTGTACATTTAAATTAATTTGGCTAAAAATAACGTGAGGTAAAAGAAATTAACAATAAATAAAGATGCTATAAGGGAAAAATTGTAAACAAATTTTATAAAAACATAGAGTTCTAACATTTTACGTTCACAAAGTGAACATAACGCATGAAAGTGTACGAAAGGTTTGAATCAAAAAAAGATTCATAAGAGAAAAAGCAAGAAAATATTCTTTACATAATTTAAAAATTTCTGACACATGTACAAATTATATATATATATATATATATATATATATATATATATATATATATTCTGTTAAGCTAATCGTCTTAATCATCGGCGCTCTTAGAGGTGCCAAGGTTTCACTGGTTAATAGCCTGAAAAGCATCCCTGTGTGTCAACGAAATGCTGACACACTTCCGGGGAAAATGCAGAGGGCGGTCGTCCTTGGATCGCTCCGTGTCCTCAGGGTGCACGACTTTTGCCGGATCGTCGTATTGAATATGTATTTGATACAAGTGTTACGTTAGACGTAAAGAGATTTCTAAGGTTACTTTTTGACACCGGGTGGTAATGCGGCCATTTTTGGTATTTCAACACTTTTGTCAAAAATGAAATACAACATTTTGGGAAAGGCGATCAGCGCTGCAATTTCGCATTTTCACCGCTCAGTCAAGTTGGGAACCAACTTCCTACAGTCTTGAATGGCTGGTGTGACATTACCCTGCCAAAATGTAATAAAATCGTTATAGTTTCGCTTAGGACCTCGGCGATGACAAAAGGATTTAAATTGCTAACTTAGAATAATGAGAAAGGTAATACCAATTTAATAAAACTATTTTCATTGTGTCAGTGAAATGTTCCTGACAAACTTCACACTCGTGGAATAGTCAACTTCTCGCACTTATTCCACAACAATATATTATTTTCTTGAATTTTCATTTTTAAAAAACGAAAATGGTAACTGAAGCATGCTATAAAATGCATTGAGAAAATGAAAAAAGTGATATTTTTTAAAAGCTCCATGCTTTTCTTCGTTTCTTGTGGGAAAAAGAAAGTTAAATAGTTGTAGCATCGAATAAGAAAAAACAAATGACAGAATAGTGTGAAAACTTAAAAATAAGGCTGTGGCTAGTCGTCCCGAAAAATTGGGGGAGTTGGAAAAGGGGATGGACTAGTCGTCCCGAAAATTCGGCACGACTAGCCAAGCTTATGAAAAATACTTCGCTACTCATCCCAAATTTCGGGACGACGAGAAACTCCGTAAAAATAATTGCGAGTAAAAAATTGAAAATGGCGGGAAATTAAGCAATTATAAAATAAGCTGCACAAATGTAAATGTTGTTAATATTATTTATTGTGCTATAAAAATAAACATTATGAAATATTTTTTAAAAATTCCTTATGTTTTGCAGATAAGTAATGCAAGGAAATAGAAAAAATGTTCTTTTGTTGGTATTGCATAGTAAAAAATTAATAATTAATTTCTTTTTGTTAAATGATACTAACAGCGTTGACATTTCAACAAATTATTTTTTTCTTATTTCCCGCCATTTTGCATTTTCTTCAATCGTATTTATTTTCAAATGTTTATACTACTTTTTCATTTTATTCTTCGTTGTTCGATGCTGAAAGTATTTAACTTTATTTTTCCGACAAGAAAACGAAGAAAAACGAAGCACAACACTTGATAACTAGTCGTCCATAGATATCCGCCATGGAGAGTTGAGACAGAGGGTACTTTAATCCTTAAAGAGCACTATGGTGCGAATTCGCACCATGAAAATTAATTCTCCTTTTGCTGGTATTTACGCAGGGACAGCTGCAGCGGCTTATCCCTACTATATTACATTTATATGTTGAATATACGTAATATTTGCTAGATGTATATTATATGTTCAATATGTTAAATATTCACTATTAAAATGGTCAAAATACCAATTTGCTCCAGTGTGACGTTTAAGGGTGTTGGAATAAAGTGTGTCGTTTGAGGGCTACTTTTGATTGGTGCCGCTATACCGGTACGAGCTGACCTTTTATTGACTTTGATTGGTTTAAGTTGGCTAGATATTTAGATCAAAATTTTAAATGCAAGAGGATTTAATACGAAATAAAAACAACACCGATCATACAAAGATTGTAAATTATTGGGAAGGTAATAATATTTATTTTCAAACTTATATGCTTGAAAATTGTCATAAACAAAAGAAATAATACAAAATTATACAATTCAATCTTTTCGCGCCCCATGAAATTGCAAGGTTCCGTTACAGCGGCGACCATTGGCGGAGGAAACATGTATCAACTCTCCCTTTAGCAGTGTTGGTCAGTTATGCGTAATTCTGCACACACATGCACTTACCCTAATAGCATGGAACGTTCCAAACAGAAATTACCATTATTGTTATTATTATCATTAAATATCGCGTTAACCGTAAGTGATAGGTTAAAATCAATGGCAGTTTATAATATGTCAAACTTATTATAGTGTAGTATATGCGGTATTCAAAACTCAAAAATGACATCCATTTTTACCTATCTCTTACGGTTTACGAGATGATTGTTGGCAAAAATAAAAATCAGGGAAGGTTCCCCTTCGGTCTCAGCAGAACGTTGCAGGGACGTTCTACTGGAACGCTCCGAAGCGGCGGACATTTTACACGTTCCAGGAACGTTCCGAAGGTTCCCGCGGAACGTTTCGTTCTATCAGGGTAACCTCACTTTTTAAATTGATTTCTTTTTATGAATGAAGTCCTTCACAATAACAGCAAATAAACAATAGCAAATGAATGCTAATGTCTGTCTTGCTTTGCTACAAATAGTTACAAAATATGAGTTTAAATGGGCTAGAAAGTCACAGTTACCTAAATAATTCCTAATGCATCACATGAAATGTATTTTTTATAGTGAATAGGTATATTATAGGTGAATATGTGTAGTTTATGTTATAATGACGCGACGTATGCGCCCTGATTTCCTAATTTGTGAGTGAAATATCTGCGAGAGCCGACAGTGCCGAGAGACGAGGGTCATGGCGGTCAGTCAAATGTGAGGCAAAGCGACAGTTGTATTCGTGCTGTGATTCGGGCTATGTTGTCGTTTTGGATAACTTTGAAAAATAAGATAAATATATATGTAGAAGCCGTACGTATTTCATACATAATTTTATTCGAAGTTAGGTTACATGTGTAATTCCAAAAAGTGTTTTCTTTTTAAGTCGGACAAAAGTAATTTATAGGTTAGGTGGTTCCGTTTGCAATTCTGTAATTTTCTGTTAATTTTACTTGATTGTGTCAAAGTGAATAATAATGCAAGTAGTAACAGTAATAATATTCGTTGTAATAGTTTTGTAGATAATGTGTGTCATACGGGGGTTCACAGTAAAAAATCAAAGATGTGAAATACAAGGGTGGCGGGAAGGCGTACGCGGCATCGCAAAGTTTTCTGTTTGCAATGTAAGTATATTGTTAAAAACAAAAATCTTCTGCAAGTCTAAGTCCGGAATTGAATGCACATAAGTGTAAATACATTATTTCGCGAAGCGAAGAAAATAAATATAAATTTTTCCATCATTTTAATTTCAAAGTGTTTTCTTATTCAAATTTAGCAGGTGGTAACTTTCGACTCTTGACAAGAGTATTTCATGCAACTTCGTGGCTCTCGCAGATATTTCACTTAAAAGGTTCGACATCTATTCCGAAAAAGTTGCCATGCTTTCGTAGCACACAGTTTCTTCTCCTTACTATTACTTCATGATGTTTTGATTGACACGTATAATACGTTGCCTCACGTAGAGAACTAGCGACGTAGTATACGCAGTAATACAAGCGTTTAAAACTGTGTATAATACCTAGAGGATTATACGTTCCAACCCTGCCCTTGACGATCTCCAGGCCCTATAGATAAACAGCGCCGCATCACGGTCACCTTAACTACTGAAGTTAGACAGTCAAAAGTCAGCCCAGTTTGAGCTGCAGGGGGCTGCTTTTCTTGTTTGAGCAGCAGTATAGCGCTACGACTAGTAATACGAAGTTTTCCGTAATACTAGCCGTGAAAGGGCTGGAGAAAAGAGCACAAAAGACTAACGGAAAATTCCGTAATAGTAGATAGTTTGTTCTTTTATTTTTGTCGTAATCCCTTAAATTTCCTTGAAGATTGTTAAATTCACATTAAATTATTTTTAATTCTTTGAGTTATTCAAATCCTTTTTATTCTTTTGAATTCTTGCCGATTCTTGTAATATTTTTGCTGATTCTTGTATTATTTTTAATTCTTTTGAATTGTTTGAATTCTTGAAGTCATGCGTATTCAAAATTGCTAGTCGTTAATCCCTCGACATAACAGGTCTTGCAAAAATCTATAAATCTATACCAAATATATTTTTTAAAGTTGAAAAAAGTCTTAAGAATAACGTCTGAACGCCGTGAAATTCTTCAAGTGGCAACAGGTGCCAGGATTCAAAGATTCAAGAGTCATGTGACTCAAGGATACGGGAAATGCAAGTTCGTGGGAACTAGGAAGTGAGCGAATCAGAATTACTCGGTGGAAAAGCAATGAAAACTGCAAATTTCTGGTGTTTGCTGTCTGCGGTTTACACCGGAAAATCAATTGAGCTGTACCAAACAACTTTTAAGGGTAGGAGAGGAAAAAGTTTTGCGTTCCTAGTAGATTCCTTCCTTATCAGTGTGGCGTCTGCGTCGCTGATAACAACGATCACAGCATAACATGCTCGACTGAGCCCGCAGTTTCTTTGGAAAGTTATCGACTGTGGATTATCACGCTTCAATTAACATTAGCTTAAGGCAAATTAGACATCGCGCAACCCACCTAAAATATATCATTATAAAAGGTGGGCTTTTATTTGTACGAGTATGTACTTGGTGGTAGCAAATTTTTTAAATACTATTTTCTTTTTCACCGCCCTGTTTTGATCAAATGCCTAAAAACGTTATCTCCAAATTAAAAATAGAACAAAGCATCTTTGAAATTATTAATTTCAATTTATAATTTGCCTTAACAAGTTTCATTTGTTTAAACATTTGGTTTTCTCTGTGAAGTTGCAAATTGATTACATCTTATAGAAGTTTCGGATTAAAACTCGAAATACTTACGCAGCTACAGCATCTGGCAAACGGATTCCATGTCTCTCTCTTACAAGTATACTTTCTATACCTTCTCTCTTTAATCGCTTCTCCCTTTTGTGCGGCGATTCGCAATTGCTGTAATGACTCATCTTCGATATCCCCACTAGTCCCACGCCAAGCAAAGTGTGTAGGTGTTACTATCTATCAAATAGCCAATATCATCTGCTACAGGCGGAGAAAGGGCAGCATATTGAAGGCGATTTTCTCGAAACTGGATTTTTTTACACTGCGGACATGATTAAAAGAATTTTTATCAACAGATCGTAACACATCAGAACTTTTGTTAAAGCTTAGCAGTATAGCTTCTATTTGAACTAAAACATGAAATAAAAAGTTGTATTAAACAATTTATTTATCTTGAGTATCAACCTGTTCTTCAGTATATACGTATAACTATATATATACATTGAAAAACAAGTTGATACTCAAGAATATCAAAAGCACTTGTGAAACTGAAAAGTACACTTTTTCAGATTTTTCCCCTCATAGATATATTTAAAAAACAGACATTTTTTAATAGAATTTTTAGCCGTTTAAATAATTATTTTGACTCTAAAATTGATTACCTCACTAAAAATTGTTTAAAGAAATAAGTCAGGAATATTCGAACCTGTCAAACAATTTTGAAATAAATCTAATCTAAACAAATAGGTATTGTATGATCGATTGTGAAATTATTTCAACAATAATTTGACTTTTAGAATTTATGAAAAAACTCATAACATCGCGAAAATATAATTACTTTACAGCTAACCAGTGAAAACCAAATTCCTTAAGCTTAAGCAAATGACGATTACCAAACAAAGTAGTTAAAGTCTCTTAATTTAATAAGAAACAGTGATTTATGGAAGCACCATTCTTGAAAAGTGATAATGACATTCACAATACAATACAATACAATGCAATGCAATACAATATAATGAAATGCAATGCAAAACAATGTAGAAGAAAAAAATTTGGATGCTTTTACCGTGCATCAATATTTCATTAGTAACTAAAATCTTCGTAGGCGCTAAAGTTTTATCTATTACTTTTATCTTCAATAATAATAAAAATATTATAGTACATTAAAGGCAAAAGGCAAAACTCGTAGGAAAAATGCTTTTTCAACTTCTGAAGGCAATCATAATTTGTATGTATGAAAGTATCTTCTTTCTTTTTATACAATGTAGGTATTGACAAAAACTTATAACCTCACTCAATTGGCTATATCATTTTTTACGATTGAGTTTAGGATTATGGTGGTGTATTTGTATATAAAAAAGCTGAAAGCCTCAGAAAAGCTCAGGTGCAACCGTTATGGAAACTGGTAGTAAAATATGAATTTTGTGCATATAGTATACCTCTCTCAAAATATACGACCACTTTTACAGCATTTTTTTATAAAGAGAGTTTTTTTTTTATCAAAACCAATGAAAAATTACCAAAGAAAAGTGAAGAGTAATATTTTCTCAAATAAAATCTTACTTGTATATATCCTCACTTGCATAACTGTACAAAGATTTAGAATAAAATAAAAATTTTGGAAACGAAATGAAATCCTGAAATAAAATGTGTGCTGCAGTTTTAAAATAAATAATTAGTGATAGGTAATTTAGCGTACCGAGACTGGAATTATGAAGCACTAAAAAGTGCAAAAAAAATGGAATGGAACTGGCGAAAAGCAGTACGTGTGTGTTTTTTGCAGGTCGGCCAGGCCCTTGACATGCGATGTCGTTGCAGAGCCCGAGACTTCGACATTACAGGTCGAAAACCCAAAATCAGCTATATCTTTTACTCAAAATTTTGTCTATTTGCTAAAATAAATTTATCTCGCTCTTAATAGTTACTTAACATCTACCAATCTTTAGCTCTCTGCATTCATGCTTTGGAATGACGTTCTTCGGCTCCCGTAACACGTCTTAAGGACATTTTCATATATGCGTTTCATACACTGTTAAAAAAATCCATGCCCATTTTCATTTCTCAGATTTTTAATATCATTACCAAAAATTTGGTATCACTTAAAGAAATATTGGTACACTGGTCAGTAGTCAATTTACATGAAGATTGTATGTTGCATCTTGAACAGAAACTAATATTTAAATTTTTAACAGTGTATATATCTATTGTATTTCTTAGCATTTCTGGAATGACTTTAATCTTTACTTCTTCTTTTTTTATCATTGCTATCGCAGAGGTTAACTTGGCGCGAACCTGGTTGCTATTGCAGTATTTTCGACGCTTTATATGGAAAAAGTTATGAAAGATCTGAGGAGTTTGATAATTGGAAATGAAAATATAGCTTTCCTCTTTTCCATCCAAAATTTTGAAAATGAGAATTCATTTGAAGCAGTAAAATTGGATTTTTCGTAACGTATATCTATAGTCGCTTAGTTGAGTCTTATAATTTTTGATTGTTTTCAACATTGGAAGATAGATACAATTTTATTTTTATTTTCATTCACATATGTTTCGAGATTTCGCAACAGAGTTTTTACTGGAGGCGTATTCCTAATGTAATCAAATGCAATTAATTCAATAAACTTAATTAATATATGCAATAGAAACGTTTTTCAAATAAAATTTTTAGTTATTTATTTTCTCATTTCATAATTATTCATTAACGTAGTTAAATTTGATTCATTGATATAGATATGCATATCGAATATTATAGAATTATAAATAATAGTTATCTTCACATTCACCCTTTATTTGCAATTTTCAAGGCGCAGAACAACGAGGTAAAGTTGGTATTTCTAGTGCTCTCTTGGCATGGCCTGGTACTTCACGAATTTTTAATTTAAGACGCACCTTCTTCCGTTTCTTCTATCGAGTTACTCGCTTCGACTTTACAAATTAATAATTTGTAATTTTTTATTAACTTTGAATTTTATTTTTACAGGACCATGACAGCGATTTGTTTCGTCTGCAATCTGCCGATCTTGAGTCATCAGGTGGGCCTGATATGGCAGGGCGGAAATGGATGGGATGATTTAGTTCGGGAACAGGTTGAGGAATCAACACTGAAACAACGTCTCGGTAATGAAAGATACTATCTAAATAGGCCTTACTGTATAAACATGAACTTTCTCTTTGACTTTTAAAATCTTAGGTTTAAAAACAAATTCCTTAGAATTTTAAAAATTCAAGGGAAAATAATTTTGACAAGCACACTTGTGAACACTTTTTCGCAAAACTGCAAATAAAGAGAGAGAAACGGAAATAAGAGCAATGTCCAAGTCTCTGTTTTTTATTCCAATTATACAAAAATACAAAGAATTCCAGAAGTTGAAATGAATTTTAAAAAAATGTAGGAACAGCTTTTCACCTGAATTAAATAGCTCTTGAAACTACCTTGCAATTGACATTGCAACAAATGACATCGTGATGTTAACCACCAATAATTTTTAGTAGCCCTGAATTTGAAAATGCAAACAATTCAAAAGAATGTTAATACAAAGAAATGCATGACATTTTGATGCATTATATTGGAATGTGTAAAAAGGGTTAGGTTCTTTATTTTTAGACGTATTCAATGCATAACTGCGGAATATATTTAATTTATTCAAAAGAATTCAATAAAATTTTAAAGAATTCCAAGGAATTAAAAACAATTTTGAAATATGTATACGCCTGAATGCGGTAGTGGTTAAGCCGTCGATATTTGCGTCAATTATTATTATTTATGTTGATGGTATATGCTTTAAACGTTTTAATATTAACTCTTTATAAAGTAACTATAATTGATTAATGATTATTTAATTATTCCTACTTGCAATTCATAAGTTTGCAGATAAAAAATTTAGATTAAAATTTCTGGCTATTTTTTACTGCGGAAACTGGAACACAAATGTTATTATTAGCTCGCATTTCTCTTCCCGTATTCATACTTCCGAGTTCTTCTCTCTCTTTTATCTATATGCAGTTGAAGTTAAATTTATTTGAGAGCATATCGCTTCAAAAGCAAGCAATAGCATTCAAATTTCAGAGGGTTTTAATAAAGTAAAGTAAAGCTCAATAACAATTTCTATAATATTAGTATATTATTAATTTTTGTCCAATATTGTATGATATTTTCGTACAACTAGGTCGACGTATTTACTTGGAAAATGTATAAACAAATTTTTTAATCCTCATAATAATGCAATATATATATAAACAAATGATAATTTAATTTTAAACTAGGTACTGGAAGACGTGATTCAGCAGCTCAGATTACCTCAATATCACCTCCAAATGAGATCCAAGAAACATCGCCGACAAATCAGCGTCGAAGACGTTCAAGTTTAGCACAATTGACTGATATTTTGCGAGAATGGGGTGGTGGAGGCACTTCAGGAAAAAGTGGAAAAGCAAGTAAACTTTGTCGAAGAGAAACTCTAGCAGACATAGCAAAATCTTTACCATGGTCCAGGCAAGCAACAACAGATGCTAGTCACCTTGCTAGTTTGAGAAAAAGAAGAGAGAGTTCTGTTGATAGTGGAATAAAGAGTCAATATTCTACAAAATCTCGAAGAGATTCGACTATTAGCGATTTTAAAAATGACTTTGCTAAGCTTTGGAACAAAAAGGAGCAACCGCAGCCCCAACAAACACCTACTGTTATTTCACCCTCTCACAGAAGAGGTAATAATTATTTTTTTTGATCTAATGCTTGGTTTAAAAACTTTGTAATTAGGCGTTTAGTAATGTATAGTATGTATAATAACAAACTTTAGTTCTTTAATCTGATTCATAATTCTCAAAATATTATAATACTTCTTAAATTTGAGGCCATGGCTACGTGTACCAAAATTTCGGTACGGATAACCATATTTTTTTGATACGAATATCAGGACCTGAAAAAGAATCCAATTGAACCGACATTTTTGTACGAATAGCCAAATTATTTGGTGCACATAGAGACTGCCTAAAATTGAATAAAGTTATATTCAAGCAATTGCTCATTGAGAGAGCTAAAAGAAATTAATTAAACTTCACATATAGAAAAATAAGTTAGAATTTTTTAGTAGGCTTGGAAAGTAATAGTCAGAACTCGTATCTTACATTGAACTTCATATTCTATTGAGAAATACAGATCCAATATTTTCATACATAAAAATGTACCAAGTGTTTTGATAACTTCTACATTTTTAAATCTTGAAGAAAAAAGAGCAGTATGCCAATATTTTAAGGGTCATACACAAATTTCTTTGGGTACGGGGGTTGGTCAAACATATTTTCATGCTTTTTTACATCAAGTGGGAGGTGGTTATATGGTCATCAACAATTCTTATGTAAGAGATTTTTCTTATATATATTAAGTGATCAATTTTTCAAATTACGTTAGATAGGGTATTTAGGTTAGTTCAAAACTTAAGGACCCTACCAAAGTGGGGTAAGTGGTTAAAAATCAGAAAAAACTTTACGCAATGTATGTCTGGCCCCTTATTTCATGAGTTGCCAAATTTGTGAATACAGTACATGAAATGCATACAATAGAGTTTACTTTAGTTAACTTAGTTTTAAACATATTCCCTTCTATAACTTTTTACTATTAAAATTTTTTTATTTTTTTCATGCAGGGTACAACTTTAAACGATCGAGCCTGGGGTTTTGCAAAAAAATTCCTTCCAAAAACGTAAATCTTAACTTTTCCACATCAATGTTATCAAAAATTATTCTTTTATATCCTTTGTCAACGTGAAAAATAGTAAAGAACAAAATTTAACAGAATTTGAGTACCTAGGGGAAAAAATTGAATTTTATTACGTAGACTGTGTCCATAAAACGCATAAGTAGATACAGAAAGCATTGGTCCGACATCATACCTTGCAGATTTTCTCCAGAAACTAGATATGAAAATGATTAGTGAGACAGTATGCCTGATCTTAAACTTCATGTTCTACTAGACATTTCAATTATACGTTCTTCTTACTGCAAGATTATATTTCTTACAAAATTTCTAACATTATTTCAAAATTGTCAGTACATGCATGTATTGGCCTGATATTAAACTTTGTTTTCTACTGAACATATCAGCTTTCATTTTTTCATGTTGTAGAAGTACAATTATCACGATTCCAAGAAAAATGGATTATTTTTAATGTTTTAGGGTTGAATATTCCTGTTCGAATATTTTCAATTGAAAATTGTTAACATTTGAAAATCCGAATTTAAAAATTTTGAAATTTTCACGATATTAGCTTTTTTCACTAGTCATGACCAAATTTTAAATATATAAAATTAAAAAATATTGAATATACTTCTTCTTTATTCATAATGTGTCCCATAAGGGTTTACATGACTTCCATTTCTTACAATACTTCCGTCTACCTATTTTGAATATACTTTAAAATTCTATTTATCTAACTTTGAACACTTCAGTTATCAGTTTGAACAATGCAATTACAAATTAAAAATTTGAATTTTTTAAATTTATTATACTTTAAATTTCATATTATTGATTTTTTATTTTTTTATTGGAGTATTTCAAGAATTTCAAATTTTAGATTCGTAATTTTCTATCAGTTTTCAATGTAGATTGCCATACAAAAATGTTTGCAATTTTCATTCCTGGGTTTTTATCGGGCTTCAGATTACAAAATTATCCAGCTTAGGCATTTTAAGCATTCTTAAATATGTATATAAAATCACAAGATTTTATATAAACAAATTTTTTATTCTTTACCTTAAAGCTTTCCTATTCTTTGTTTCCTTTCAATGTTTTCATTGCAATACTGTTTTTGTTTCTCCTTTTTTCGTTACCAACTCATTTTCTAGAAATATTTGATATAGATAAGTAACACTACTGATTGATAAATTGGTTTTATATTTTACTTTTCTTAATGAATAATACTTTTTAGGGTCTGGGGAGTCCCGAAATTCTCGACGTGGTTCTGGAGAGAGTGCGAGATCGAGAAGGGATTCTATTGTTGGTGGTCAGACGCCAAGTCCAGGGGAAAGAAAACACAATTGTAGACATCATAGACGCAAGCAGTCGCAACAATCTATCGATCTCGGTGTAACACCTGCGAAATATTATAGAAATGATCAAAGGCCGAGCGCTTCCAGTACAGACAGCGCCGGAAGTTTTGCGGTCAGGTTGGTATCAGCAGCAAACCTTCAATTTAATAGAATTTAATACAGACAGTATTCAACTGAAAAAGTAAAAAGATTATCATTATAAAATATATAATTCAGTGAAAAAAAACATTACAAGATTACAGAATATTACTGTTAATAGTATTTCAGTCAATTTATGTAAACTTCCTCGTATACTTACGAAAACGCCACCTTAACATTTCGACTTGTCACTGCTCCGGATGTTCCCTTTCGGGTCTTGGAGAAATATTTTAAAACGAGTTTTCGGTGAAATTTATAGAAATGAATTATCCGTTTCTTAATCTCTTTCTTTTAAACTGTTTTAAGAATGTTTTTATGTTTTTTATCACACTTCCTCCTGAAATGCTCGAGTATGCATCGGAATGTGTGGGCCTATTAATATTATTTTATCCAAAAAATGTATACACCAACCTCCAAAAAAGGGAAGGAGTGGAAAAACTTCATTTCTAGCTACACTACACTTTCCTATATATACTTTACGTAGGATGGCTAGAATGTATATATACATATATTGTAACTGAAGAGGCTCTTCGCCGAAGAGCGGAAGCTTTTAGCACAAAAAAAAATAAAGAACCAGTAGTTCAAGAAAAATTAACATCCACTTCACATATTTTTTAAAATATTTGGAAAAATATTGATTCAAGAGTAAAATGTTCTGACGAAATAGTGTAAGTCATCGAAAAATACGTCTTTCTTGTAATTAACAATTTTTTCCACTAAACCCCAAAGAAGTCTCCTTTTTCGTGTTTGTTTATTTGTCGAAGAGTGCGAGGTTGGCAGGACTTGCCTTGAGCTCCTGCTACCAACCTCACAACCTTAGTTCTGGCAAAGGCCCACTTTTTCATATTTGTATCACAAAGTACTATTATTATTCATAAAAAATTGTTCACAAAACGTTTCAATTTTTAGGGTTATTGCAAACAGCGAAAAGCGATCGAGAGTAACCTTTAAACTTGAAACGCATTCGAACCACTAAAGATGACATGAAAAATGCCAAAAATAATTACTAACATATTTTTATTCATAAAAATGCTACAAATTATAGACGTTGCAAATTAGATAGGGAGGTGGCTACAAAGGAGTAATATTGTGGACAAAATTATTACCAATTTCTGGCTCTCTCGCCTTTATTTAGCAGTCGCTTGGTTGCCAACATGTTATTTAATTGTGAGGGGGGGGGGTGAAGGGCGAGTTATAAAATTGTCAGCAATCTTTGTCCATAGTGCTCAATATGCTTTCGAAATCCTTTTCCAGCTTTCCTTTAAGACTCAAATCAAATCTTCAGGAGCAGTCGTACGTCAAAATTTTGAGGTAGCGTTTTCGGATGTTCGGCTTTTTGTCAATTATATGTTGTAATTTTAGTTACTGGAATTTCTTCCTTTTGTTCAATCTAATAATCTATTGAAAGTTATCGAGGGCTTTACCGGGAAAAACTCTAACAGTAAGGCGAGACCAATGAATGATGGAAATAAGTAAGCCAACCAAAATAAAAAGACTCAAACATCTTCCTTGCACAAAGCTTCTTATTTTTCGTGAAGAAAATTCAAACAAAAAATTGAGAAAAATAGAAGAATACAAAATGACAGTATCAAATATTGATTGTGTGGTACCGAATATAGGGCAACGGAATCAATTACCGATTGGGATCCTATCCCAGTCAGCACGAAATTTGAGAACGTAATTGGTACGTCCTAAAAACGTTTCTTGGACGTACAAATCAAACGACGTTATTTGAACGTTTAAAAAACTGGCCTATGTCAGACCAAATAGAGTTCTGTAAACATTTGATGTTCCAAATACGTCCTTAAAACGTCTCTGGAACATTGTATGTTTAAGGAACGTTATTTGGACTGTCTTAGGACGTTTTTGAGCCGTTCTAATAACATTCTTCAACGTTTGTGCCCACTGGGATGGTCTGAGGACGAATAAAAATCCTTTAGATTTTCACTATTTTTGCACGTTCGTTTATTTTTTTATTCGGAAGCTTAATTGAGACTGATTTCATTATTTCTACTTAGAAAATAATAGGTTTAAGTTGTAGGATAGAAGGACTCAACTGTTTCCTCGACGGATGGTTCGCCCTCGGTAATTGGTTTCGCTACCCTTATTGTTTTTGACTTCGCTAAATCTCACACTCATTTATTTTTCAAATTGCGGAATTTTTCATTTTAATCAATCTAATATCAATGAACAGCACTTTGCAGGACTTCTATTCTTATCGATTTAATTTCATAAGGAAGAAATCTATTTATTATTTATAGGTATAACTTGATTTAAAAAAGAATTGGAAACACACATTTTTAACAAATAATTGAAGTTGTTGCTTCACATATCTGCATAAAGAAACGAATATTGTAGTTATGTCTTCACTGTCTAATTGAAATAGTTGTTTACTTTTGAAAACGCGTAACAGTCTTCAGCATTACTCAGAAAATATTATTTGAATTAATTTCTCTTATAAAATATAGATCTTGACCAAATTGACTATTAATATTTCTTTGAGAACATTTTGTAATAACTTCACAAAATCTTCATGCCGTGGTGGAAGTTCTAAAAATTTGTTTTTAACACAATGAAAGGTCAATTCATTTTCACAAATAAAGGAAATTTCATTTTCAGGGATTACTTGGAGGCTCAGAGGAGCTCTGATAGAAGCGACAGGTCAAATAGTTTTGAAGTGAAGGCGACGTCGGCCACTTTAACAGTTGAAACGAGATCAGTAACGACCGAATGTAAAACCTGGACTTTGGAACCAAACATCAATCCACCGACAATTGTTATGTCTTCGGTGACGCCGCCAGCAATTTCACCCGTCGCTGGAAGTAGTCTTCCACTTCCTGGTACCTCTACTTCCGGAAGCTCGAGTCCTGTTGGTTCTCCTAATGTTAGCACTACCCCTACACACCCTTTATTAATTACAAGGAGAGATTCTACAACTCAGGTACATTTTTAATACCTTCGACTTCAAGTCTTGGATTTTTCTACTTTGCATTTTGCGGAGAAGTATTTTAATCACAGACTATCACTGAAACGAAACACAAAACATCTTTTTTTTCGTTTCAGTTTTCAATATTTTATATACTTTCTGAGATAAAAAAATTAATTTTGCCCTAAGACGGTTCCCCGAAAACTATCATATATTTCAAGTTTAATCAAAATTCACAGAAGAACTAGCTATTTTTAAATATTATGTCACAATACAACATTTTTATTCAGATGCTATCTTCACTTTTCTAAGATTTTAAAAAGTTTCCTCAAAAATTGTCTGCCAATCTACCATTATGTTCTTGAGATTATTAATTATCCTGACTGGATTTTTTCAAAAAATTTCATCTTTCTATTTATCTCCCTTCTGTATTGAATACGCGTTGTTAAAATGTTGGAACATAGGATATAGGAGGTTTTGAACCTAAGAGTGATTCTAAGAAAAGCATACTTTGTCATTTTCAGTGTTATTATAAATCAAAGGAAGTTTCACCAAACAAATTATCGAGATTAATTAGACAATCTGCGGCAATAGACGAATCAATGCCTCCTAGTGGGAGACGAGGTAGTCAGCCAACCTTGTCACCAGATCCGGATGATGGAGGTATAAATACTCAAACTAACAATATTATAAAAATTTCACATTAGAAGCAATAAACTATAAGATTTAAATAAGATGTTTATTCTAAAACATTCGCAGGATTATAATTTATCCATAAAGTATAATTCCTATCTAAAAAAAGTGTTGTAATGATACACCTCGAAAATCTCGCAATCATTTTTGTTGAAAACCTGGTTGGCTGTTCATTATTTCAAGTTGTTTTATTTCTGAAATTCAACATTTTCAAAACTAAATATAAAAATAGTTTCTTTTGTCAAGCAAAATCATAGAAAACCTTATGTGACTTAGGAAACATTCGTGCTTTCGAATACTCTTGCGCGGCTAAATTAAAACTGTCAAATTACCTAATAAATTATTGTAAATATTATATCATTATATATTATTACAAATTATTAGATTTGAAAGATTAAAATATTTTCAATAAATTTCGCGTTTTGGTTTTGTTATCTTTTTTTAAGGAAAAATCATTAGATTTGAAAGATTCATAATTTTTTAACAATTTCACATTACTTTAGCGTTTAACAAAAAAAAAAGATATTTAAGAGCAAAAATCTGTATAATTTGAACATAGTTTATAATCTTTCAACCATTTTTGATTATGTTAGTGTTTTTCGTCGGAACTGTTTTTTTTTTTTTAATTTAAAAAATTGTATTTTAAAGACGATTCTAAACTTTTAACCATATCAGGTAATATTTGCGTTTTACACCAAAAATTCGTATTTGAAACAAAAAATCATTATAGTTTGAACAAGAGTTGCAATTTTTGAGCAGTTTAAGGTTCTATTGAATTCGATCACAGAATATCCGTTTTTCTTCTTTATTCATATGTGTCCCCTAAGGTTTTAAATGACTTCCATTTCTTACAACACTTCCTTCTACATGTTTTATAAAATCTCATCCTTACTATTTACAGTTATTTACACCTATTTACAGAAAATCTAATATCTATATACTTATTTCTATTTTTTGGCAATAGCGCAATTTGGAACGTGTTAGCGAACGAGTGAGCGAGCGATCGAAAGCGAGAGTGCAAGCGAGAGAGAGAGAGAGAGAGAGAGAGAGAGAGAGAGAGCGATAACGCAAACACAACTTATTTTACTTATGCTATTACATAACCATTACTTACAAATCTTTACGCTTCTAATTTAAGCGACTTCCGTTTCCTTTTTCTTTCACTTCTCTTGTAACTCCATTTTGTCATTTTTTTGCATCCATTCTTTCTCATTTGCTCCCCAGCACCCTCTCACTCCTTGATCCACTCTTCCCCCAAACCTTCCTCCCATAGAATCTTTACCACATTCTCTTACCAGCTTCCTTTATCTTCCATTCCTCTCCTACATCCTGCCCGTACATGCTCCCATGTTTCCTCTTCCCATTCACAGATTCTGCACTTCCTGTTCTCTTTCTTTTCCCAATATGTACATACCTGCCCTTAACCTCGTTTCCCAATCTAAATCTTGCTATTCTGGTCCATCTTTTCTCTCTCCATCCCTTTTCTAAATACTTTGGTACTCCTTCCTTTTTTATCATCTTATGGTTTTTTTTATGACTTTTTGTAATAATTTTCTGATCCCTTTTCAAAGAATTTCCACGCGATAAATCAGGGAAATTACGGTATTTCAGAGGTTTCTTTAACTTATCCGAGATTATCCCTAAAAAATCTTTCTAAATCACTCATTATTCCGAACTCTTAACTTCTATTGCGACGTTGTTGGAAATTTTCTTCTTCTAAATATTAATTTCAGTGCTTTTGGGATTTTTAAGGATTTAAATCATAATATTGTAGTTCAATTATTATAACTATTTTAATATTTCAACCAGGAGCAAATTTCATCTATATCTATATATAACTCTTTTTCAAATTAAAAAAAAAAAAAAAAAAAAAAAAAGACTTATTGGCTCCTGTTTTAGAGGTAGGCCAGGATTCGGCTTTGGGCACATATTAACTCCTATCGAATACAACGCTGCTGAAGGTTGGTAACCTTCTCAGCATAAATCACCAATCAAATGAGACTCTCGGTTTCCTCTCTCTGTCCTCACCTGCCCCCCCCCTCCCCACACACACAGTAACAGAAGTATTGGTGGGTCTGACGTTACAGATAGAATACCCACCGTACGACGAATAATCACTTAACTTGAACATGATTTCGGCTCGCAAAACAAATTTCGCGCATAAAGGTGATAGTTGGGTGTACAATCTAAACATGAATAATACAAAAAATAGAGTAGCCTCGGAATGGACTGAAACTTGGATTGACGAAATGCATACACACGGTAAACGTAAAGGTCGAGTTTCAGGCGATGAATGGAGACTAGGTGTTTGGAATGCTAGAGGAGTGAATGATCTTAAAGTAAGAGAACTACGAGAAACTATGCATGCTAGGAAACTAGATATTTTATGTGTACCTGAGACGAAGAAAAAGGGTTGCGAAAGTAGAAACATAGAAAATGGGATATTGAAAGTGGTCGGTTTAATTATGAATGAAAAAGCAAGACAGCATCTCAAAGATCATGATTTTGTATCTCCCAGATTGTTGTGGGCTAGAATGAAGGTGGGAATCAGAAGATTATTTATCATAGCGTGCTACGCCCCAGTTGACAGTGAACCGCGAGAAGTCAAAGACGCCTTCTGGGACACTTTAAATGACACAATAAGTACTTGCGATCAAGGTGAAAGAATAATTCTGCTAGGAGATATGAACGGATGGGTCGGCGTCCAACGCCAGGATACAGATACAGAAAGGGTGCTAGGTAATTTTGGGGATCCAACAAGAAAAAATTATAACGGGGAAAAATTAGTTAGCTTATGCTTAGAAAAGGGCCTATTTATTACCAATACCTGGTTTAGACATAAAATGATCCACACGTACACTTGGTGTAAAGGAAATAACCGCAGTGTAATTGACTTCGTTATTGCGGATGAAAGACTAAGAGAACTAGTCAAAGATACAAGAGTCATGAGGGGTTCCGAATGCAATACTGATCATTACCTTTTAATCTCTAAAATAAACTTAGGCCGGGGATGGAAAAGAAAGAGAACAGAAAAAACGAAAAAAACTCGAATAAAAATTGAAAATTTACAGAAACCGGAAGTGCGAATAGAGTTTCAAAATAAGTTAAGCGAACGCATAGATAGGGCAACTTGGGAAGCGCTTACGAGCAATAAAGATATAGAGGGCGCGTGGGCTTTATTACGGGATATCATTGTTAAAACTGCAATTGAAGTGTGTGGTACGGCAGTGGTAGGAAGAAAGTCTGGTGATGCGTGGTGGAATGATGAAATTCAAGCAGCCCAGCAAGAAAAGAAAAAAGCGCACAAGAGAACATTAAACATGACAGGTCTTAGCGATGAGGAGAGAAATAGACTCAAAAATGATTACAAAGACAAAAAGAGGAAAATGAAACGACTAGTCAAGGAGAGTAAAGAAAAAATCAGAACAGAAGAAGAGAACAAAATACAAAACTACTTTGAAGGAATTATGAAACTATTATATAAACAGTTGAAGGAAAATAAGAGTACAGAGTTTGCCAGCATGAGAAACAGCAAAGGTGAAATGCTATATGATATAGACGAGATAGTAGACGCTTTAAAAGACTCTTTTAAAGAACTATTAGGAGGTGAAGATATAGGACAACAAAACTGCGACATAGAACATAATGCATTAGAAAACCCAATTCAAAAAGTCTGTGTCACTGAGGTCCGAGACATAATTAAGAACTTGAAAAACGGTCAGGCTGCTGGCATAGACAATATTAGTGCTGAAATGCTTAAATACGGTGGCGAGTACATACCTCACAGGTTGTGCGAATTAATAAATTTATGTATCGAGACGGGAAAAGTCCCAGACGATTGGAAAAAGCGATTATCGTACCAATATACAAAAGAAAGGGAGATAAAAGCAACTGCAGTAATTACAGAGGTATCAGCCTACTAAGTACCGTAAGTAAAATATACTCAAAAATACTTATTCGTAGGGTAATGGAAATCACAGAAGAAAAGATATGGGAAGTCCAAAGTGGTTTTATGCCAGGAAGATCATGTACAGATCAGATATTTAGCCTAAGACAGATCACAGAAAAAAGCTTGAGAGTAGGAAAGAAAGTTTTCTGTGCATTTATTGACCTAGAAAAAGCATTCGACAAAGTACATAGAAATAAACTTTGGGAAGTCCTCAAAGAGTACGGAGTAAATGGAGGGCTCCTACAAGCAATAAAAACAATATATACAGGTAGTAAAGCGAGTGTAAGGGTAAATGGGAAACTGAGTGACTGGTTCGATATTATGCAAGGCGTGAAACAAGGATGCGTTATGTCCTCGTGGCTATTTATCATATTCATGGATAAGTGTCTAAGAACTGCACTCTTCGACGAAGAAGGTGTAAATCTCCAAACAGTCAAGGTACGTGGATTAGCTTTCGCAGATGACAAGATTATTATGGCAGAATCAATCGAGGACTTGCAAAGAATGTTGAATAAACTCAATACAAGCATGAAAAACATGGACCTCAAAATTAACGTAAATAAAACAAAAATCATGGTGTTTGAAGGAAAAAGTGAGAAAACAATATGCAACATTGTCCTAAATGATGAGAGATTAGAACAAGTTGACAAGTACGTATATCTAGGTAGTCTATTCACTAGCGACGGAAAAATAGATGGGGAGTTAGATAGGCGCATAAATAAGGGTAAGCAGGTAGAGCAGGTAGATCGGTAGAGCAGGGTCCATCCTAACAAATAAAAACATATCAAAAAAAGCTAAAATGGCCATACATAATTCTATATTCGTACCGACTGTACTATACGGTAGCGAGACATGGACCTGTCAAGAAAAGGACAGGAGTAAAATTAACGCGATCGGCATGAAACCTCTGCGCATAATATGCGGGAAAACACTGACGGACAAAGTCCGAAACGAGACCATCCTCAAAGAATGTGGTGCAAAAGAGACAATAGTTGACACATGGGAAAGAAATCAGTTAAGATGGTTCGGACATCTTGAAAGAATGAAAGATGAACGACTGACCAAACAAGTGTATAAAGGTAAAGTAAATGGCAGAATGCCCAGAGGTAGACCGCCGAAAGAATGGTTAGAATCTGTAAATGAGACATTAATCCGTAGAGACATAAGAAGCCATAGAAACACAAGAGCTTGCATGAAAAAATGCATGGACGTGAAGGAAGCTAGAGTAGTATGCCAGGACAGAAAAGTGTGGCGACAAATAGTTTGTAAACAGAGTGACAGTAGAATGAATGACGCCTGAAACAAAGACCTTGGATACTAATGGGCCCAAGTGGAGAACCATACATAACAATTTTGTGAGGCTCTTCACTTGGGGTGATCGCTAGAGAGATTGATCAGCAACGTGGGTCGGAGCAGTGTTGCGGAATAAACGTGTCATTTAAATAAATAACACGAGAATTCCAGATCAATCTAAAATATCTATACCTAACACTTATATACCTATCTACCTCATACCTATATACCTACCTCCCCTATACCTATATACCCATATACACACTACTATTTTCCAACCGAGCAAGTCACGCCTACCCCGAAAGGGAAATGGCTTAATGGTATAATAATAATAATAACATTTATCATATTTTGATTCCTCAATCATCCCCCATCTTTTTATCAATTGTCCTTCCGTATCCTTTTCTTCCGCTTCTTCATAATTATACCTCTAGCCTCAAAGAACTCCCTCCTTTCTTCTTCCCATCTCGTTAATTCCATCGCCCTCCCTCTCCTTTCTTCTACCTCCATCAAACACTTTCTCGCTAACTCCCCTCCCTTTCCCTCCCTCAGCTTCGTCTAAAAATTCCAGGCCCTCTTTTCCGCTCTAGTACTTAATTTATCCCTTTGCGCTTCTTCTCTCACCATATATCCCGGTGTCCTCCAGTCTACCCCTAGCGTCCACTTTATATACCTTTTTTTTAAACTCTCAATCTCTTTCCTTTCTTCCCATCCCCATATCTCCGCTCCATAACCTAATACCGGCCATACCAGCGTATCAAATAACCAGATTCTCCTTCTCCAAATTTTTAAACCTTCTTTTTCCTATTCCCCATATATCTGTTTCATTATCCCTGCTGCTTTTTTTATCCTTTCTCTTATATGAGCTCTATGATCTCCATTTGCTTGCATGTTGTATCCCAAACACTTAAACTCTTTTACTTCTTCTAATTTTATTCCTTTCCAAATCCCCGTCATTCTTTCTTTCATCCCCCACCTTTTCTAAACCTCATTATCTTTGTCTTTTCTACATTTTTATTCAACTTTTTTCCATCTAAGTATTTCTCTAATCCTGTAATTAAGCCCGCCATCCCTTCTTCCTCCTCTGCCATCAACACTAGATCGTCTGCGTATGCCAGTGTATATATCTTTTCGTTCCCTATCCTAACTCCTCCCCACCCTTTTCTCTTCATTTCTTCTTCCAAGTCTGATATTAATATATTAAATAAAAGTGGACTCAGAGGATATCCTTGCCTTACTCCCCTCACGAACCAGAAACTATCTCCTACTTGCTCACCTACCTTTACCTTGTTTTTTGTCTCTCTGAAAATTTCCGATACTCTCTTTATTAATCCCTCTCGTATCCCCTTTTTCACCATTACTTTTTCTATCTCGCCTCGGTCTAATGAGTCAAACGCCGCATTTAAGTCCACGAATATTGATACTATTGCCCCTTTCTCCCTTTTAATCCTCTTATTTACTAAATAGTTCAGAACATATATATTGTCCATCACCCCCATCCCTTTTCTAAACCCTGTCTGATTTGGTGGCTCTATCTTTTTCTCCACAACTTCTTTTTTTAACCTCTCCAAAAAAACAGTCACATATACTTTATACAGTGTTGGCATTAGTGTAACTCCCATGTAATCTTACCTCCTTCCCTTTGCCTTTCTTCATTATTGGTATCACTACTCCTTCTTTTCATAACTCTGGCCACCCCTCTCCTCTCCATACTCTATTGCACATTATCCATGCCCATTCCTTTAATTCTGTCCCCCCATATTTCTATACTTTATTTGGAATATCATCTATACCAGGTGCCTTTCCATCTTTCATCATCCCTAATACCTTGTCTATTTCTTCCCTTGTAAGATCCTCCGCATCTGTTTCCCTACCATATTTTCCTCCTTTCCTAACTTTCCTCTCTACCCCTCCTAGTAATTCCATAAAATATTTTCTCCATTCTTCCATCTCAATATCCTGGTTTACTCTTTTCCTTCTTCTTCTCTCTCTCTCTATTTACCACCTTTCAAACCTCTTCTTCCGTCCTAGCTTTCTCCGCTTCTTCTTCAAACCTTTTATTTTCCTCCTCTTTTTTTTTGATCACACAACTCAGTATACTCCTTATTTTTTCTCTTATATTCTTTTCCACTACTTGACCCTTTTCTCCATTTTCTTAATTCCCTTTTCACTTCCTTCTTCTTCTGTTTACAATTCTCATCCCATCCACTTCTATCCCCTCCTTCACTAACTTCTTTTTTGCTTGTGCACTCTAATACTCCTTTTATTTCTCCTATAATTATTTCCATTTTCTCGTTTACATTTCCTTCCCCCATTTTAATATTCCTGACTTTTTCTTTAAACTGTTCTTTACCTTCCATTGACCAATCCCCTCTTCCTGCTCTTTTTACTTTTGCTTCCTTTTAGCCTTATTGATATTACTCATTTCTCCCTCTACTTTCACTATTGAGGGAAAGTGATCCGAATCTACATAATTCCCAACCTCTAGTTTCCTAACCTTCTCTCTTACCTCGTCGTCCACTACCACATAATCAATTACCGTTCTCCTCTTTCCTCCTGAACGTGTATATTCCCCTTCCTCATCCCCCTCTATACTTCCGTTTAGGATAAACCATCCCACCTCCCCTAGGCTCTTTAACAACTTCTTTCCCTCCCCATTCAGTATTTTGTCCTTGGATTTTCTTCCTCGCTCTCCATCCCATTCCCTTCCTTCTCTGTCTCCTGTTCTCGCATTAAAGTCTCCTCGTATTATAAGCCTACTCTCTTGCTTATTTTCTTCCATCAGTTCCCTCATCTCCTCTGATTTTTCCTGCTTATCACCGTTGACATAAACCCCCACTATCTTCCACCTCTCTCCTCCCATATTTATTTCTTCTACTATTAATCCTTCTTTATGTCCTATCAACTATTTTTTATCCTCCTCTGTTATACATTCGTTCCTTACTCCCATCACCATTCCTCCCGTTGCTCTGCCTTTTTTATTCTTCCTCTTTGCATTTTGAACCTGCCATTTTTAACCTCTTGGTAATCTTCCCCTTACTCTTTCCCATCCCTTTTCATCTAGCCAAGTCTCCATTATTACTATTACATCCCATTGTGTTAAATTTTTCATAAACTCCCTATTCTAAGCCTGCTATATTCCAGTGTTCCTTGTCCTCGTCCCAATTGCACCATACAACTTCTATCTGTATTCTCCCATACTTAACCCATGTTCTTCTTCCCTTTTTTCTTTCCTCTTCCGCTATTTTCCTTAACGTATACTGCATGCTCCTTTCTACCCATGTCAAATCATCTCCAAATCATTCCCTCTTATGTTCCCATTTATTCAGTTTCACTAGTACCATTCTTTTCCCTCTTCGCTCTTCCCTTCCTAAACTTCGCACTTCCTCTATCTGTACCTTAGCATTAATCCTTTTTAGTACTTCTTCCACTCCTTCCATTAGATCCTTCCCCTCTAATCTTAGACCCTTTATCACCATGTTTCTTTTTCTTTCTTCTCTCGCTTTCTTTTCTAGTCTTTGTTCTATCTTTCTCAACCTTTCCTTCTCCTTATTCCCACTCTACCCACCTCCAGACTCACTGTTTGAGCTTTCTATTTTTTTTTATTCTGCCTTCCAACTTATTAACCTTTTTATTAGGCTCTTCCTTCTTTTCTAGTCTTTGCTCCAATGTCTGCATCCTTTTCTCTAGCTTTTCCCTGACTTCTTCCCATTTCCTCATTTCTTTCCTAAGTTCGGCTATTTCCTTCCTAATTTCTTTCCTTATTTCCTCTACCCTTTTCTCCCGCTTTTCTTTATACATCCCCATTACTTCTATCATCATTTCGAGCGTTTCTTTCAATCTTTCCTTTTCCAACTACTCGCTCCGCTAGCCATGAATCCAATCCAAACTCTCCCGCCTTCTATCGTTCTCTTTCTCTATCGTCGCGTCTACCTGCCTTGCCTTTCTCCTTCTCTACCCTGCCCTGCTACGACCAACCTGGTCCTCCCACCCTGTCACAAACCTCAAACCCACCTAACCTCAACTTACACACAATTCTGTCTTTATCCCCAAAAATATCCTCACCCCTTGTCAATCTTTCAATCTCTCAATCAATCCCTCACAAACGAACCCTTCTATACACATCCACAATTCACTCACCTCAAATTTCACCACAATTATCCGGAACAATCAGCATCAAACTTTCACCGCTATCATACACTTTCACCGCTATCATACACTTTCACGCGGAAAACGGAACTCGAATATCCGTTTTTTTAAAAGAAAGATCATCAGATTTGAAAGATTTCTGATTTTTGAGCAATTTTAGTTAACATTGTAGTATTTTACACAAACAATTGGCACTTTAAAACAAAAATCCTTATAGTTTGAACAAGAATTGCAATTTTTTAACAATGTTATGTAATATTTCACAGAAAATCAGTTTTTTAAAGAAAAATCACTCAGTTTTTAAGATTTATAATTTTTAAATAATTCTAGGTTACGTTATAGCGTCTTACAACAATTAATAGTTTAATACAAAAATCATTATAATTTGAACAAGATTCAAAATCTTTTAACAATTTCTGAATCTGTGAGTGTTTTTGCCAAAAGGTATTTTAAAACAAAATTGCATCAACGTTTTTCAGAGGTAATCGGTTATTTTAAACAAAAATCATTAGATTTCGGAGAAGATTCACAACTCTGAACAATTTTCTGTCTCTGTTAGAGCAAGTTTTAGACTCTTTGAACAATTTTCGATTCTGTTGATGTTTTTCGTCGCAAATTGCCATTTTTAATGAAAAATCATTATATTCTAAAAATTATTTACAATATTTAAACAGTAATAGGTTATGTGAATATTTTTCGTCGGATATTGGTATTTTTTTACAAAAAATGCAACGTTTCGATTGTCTACATATTGTACAAAAATATTATATGTATTAATTCTGAAGTGAAGACATCAAATTTCATCAGTCATCAAAAATATTGTCTTTGCTTTTCTATTATCTTAGATACGAGATATTATGAATTATAAGAATTCGGTAATAATATTACTCTTGTATTTTGATTTACAAATTGCGTGGGCAAAAAAAATCGCGCACCTAGCGTGCGTGTTTTTTTCGAGTTTTAATAAAAAATTACGAAAGATCAAAAACTGAAAACCACGTAGCCTTATTTTTCAATGTTGTGTTACAACATCTTTTGGGGTCACTTATTCATTTTAATTTTCACTTTCACTTTGAAAGTCAAAATAAAAATATAGAATCGACCCCCTTTGAGATTTAATTAAATTTCTTTTCAAACTTGAATTACTAAACCGGTTTGTCAATTTCATATGCTTACAATAAAATCTCTACAAAATATTTGAAGCAGGGAAAGCTATACGGTGCTAAGTCCACTTTTTGATTAAAGTAAGTTTTCTTCAAAAATCATACTTTCCCGATTTTCTATGCCTGTTTCAGTGAAGAAATTAAGATTTTGATGTTTTTAAGCCTAAAATTTAGCATTGAAATGTATTCAAATATTGTAAAATTTCAACGAATTCAAACTAAAAAAATCAATTAGGCTGAAATATTACATTCTGTCAACAGTTCGACGGTTGTTATAGGATATTGATAAGTATTTGAAAATTAAAGATAATATTATCAAAATTAAAAAATGTAATAATACCTTAAGTGTTCCTTTTCTCTGTTAGATAGTATGCTTTGTTTATGAAATAAATGAAAATATATATTTTGGATGATTTCATCAACGATTTATGAACTACTTTTATTTATAATTCCACTGAAATTTATAATTTCTATTAAATTATTACATTCATATGTGGGGCCATTTGTTTTTCACGCAATTTTCATTAAACTGATCCAGTAATCATTCACAAAAAAAGTAACTCACTCAATCGGTTGTAAATTGTTCCTCTAGAAAGGTTTTTTGCTTATCCTGTAAAATCAGGTTGATCGGACTTAGCACCATTTAGGTTTTCCCGCTCCAGTTATGTTTATAAATAGTAACGAATTAAAACATTTCATCTCTAAAAGTGGAAAATAATATTTCAACTTCTTTTTTATATTTTTGCAGGGCGAAAGGCAAGAAGAGACTCTTTAAGCCCGGATTCAGCCTCTTATCCAAGACGTCGTGATTCCAAGAGTCATTTGAGTCCCGATAGAAATGCAGATAAGAGAGACATTAGTCCAATCAGACAAAGAAAAGCAAGACTCAGAAGACAATCAACCTCCATCGCTGGTAGAGCCCCGAGGTAATATGCGAGGAATAAAAAGCTCAGTGGTAATTGGTTTGGGTCCAAAAACAAAATTTTGGAGATCGGAAATGGAATTATGTGGAAAAGTAGCGCATTAGGTCCCTCAAAAGGTATAATTAATTTTGATTCGATCGAAGAACGCCTTGGTTTTGCGCGCTAACAAAATATGTTTAAAGAAATTTTTATTTGCGTAATTTTCGTGGTTGTCTTTTTTTTACATTTCTAGAACGTTTTTACTGGTAAAAATACGCTAGAAAAGAATGTCATTAGCCTGGCAAAGCATAATTTGAAAGAAAAAAAAATCAGGTTTTAAAAAATTTACTATGATAACGCTTATGATTTCCTAGACTAATCAAATTTTTTTAGCGTATTTTCACCAGTAGAAACGTTATAGATACCTGAAAAAATTCTCTCTACATTTCTGTAGGTATTACATTTTTTTTTTTTTTGAAAACAGGGGTCTGAGATTAATAATCTCGGATGGGGCTGTAAATGAAAATCTGTAAAAATTTGGGAAGTAGTTGAAGGCCTCCAAAAATGTAAAAAAATTGATATCCATGAAAATATAAAAATCACGAAAATAAGAATTTTTAAAAATATATAATTCAATAACGCGCAAGACCAAGGCTTTTATCGATTCAATCTATATTATTTATACTTTTTCAGGGTCTTAATACGGTAATTTTCCACAAAGTTCCATTACCGGTTTCCAAAATTTTGTTTTTTCGACCCATCCTAGTAGTAATATGTTATGTTATAAAATTCATCTAAGAATTTTAAACTTCGAGTCATATAACTAAAATTTTGGATCGTTTTACGTAGAAAAGCTTTATATTTTAATATCCGAATAATGAAATGCCTAAGAGTTTTAGGAACATTTAAACGAAAAATTTTCTGGAAATTCGGCAAAATTTGATGGTTTTTCTTTTGGATGCAAAATTTCTTTTTTATATAGTACTTGACAAAAAATTTGGGGTGAAAAGTTTTCAACTTTATCTGTTTTTAATAAGTAGAAAAGTAAAAAAAAAATGTTATTGGTTATAACTTTTAACAAGACCGTGGCTAGCCTTCCAGCTTTTTAAGACGAAGAGCGAAAATTTTGCAAATTTTATTGACAGAGCAGCTCGACTTAAGAATTTAATTTCCTTTCTCTTGTGAATATAATCTCACAGAAAAATTATTTATTCAAATAGAAATTTCAATTGTGAAACTATTGTTCCAGGTCACCCGACAGTTCATCATGCTCTTCTAGGGATCCCAGTCCTTGTGCGAGATCACCTGGCAGCATCCAACACGCACCTATAATCAGAAGACAGTCAACAACCGAAGAAATTTTGATAGCCCGTGGCTTCAGGCGGCAAAGTACGACCGAAGAAATGATACGCTGTAGAAATTTTCGTAGACAAAGTTCACAAAGTGATGACACGGTTTGTATTTTGCCTTTCATAATGTAATTTTTTAAATTAATATACATGTATGTGGGCGTCCGTATGAAAAGGGCCCTTGTGGTCGGTATAGAATTACGTGTAGGGTCATAAAGCCCGACAAATTTCCGGCATTTTACGCCCAAGACGAACTCTTTAGGCTAGAAAACGAGACCTGGGGCATTTTTCAACTTGGAACTTCAAAAAAACACATCTAATGTTGACAAGTACTTTTGTTTGCTTTCGGGCCATGAGTATAGTACCAATAGTTCTAGTACAATCCCCGAGTCAATCCCGAAAATAATAATTTTGATCCTGACTTGGAAAAACGCGAATATCTCCTAAACAGCATACCTACTGATTATTAGTAATAATTTAATTAGTTATAATTTTTCGGGTATACTTGCGAAAATGTCACTCAAGGATAATTATTTCACAAGTGGACTGATGATTCCTTTTGTATCTGAATGAAAAGCGTTACAAGGAATTTTACTCCAGGTTGATAAAAATTGAGTTAATACTAATTTAGAAATTCGATTTTTTGAACAACTTCAAAAAGTGTGACGTTCGGACGGCACTTAGCTGAACGATCCCTCTATAGGTTGTAAACAAGACACCGGGACACTTTTAAAGTTGGACCTTCGAAAAATCGCTTTTCGAGAAAAATGGATTTAAAGTTGGAGGAAGTCATAGTTTTTAGTTTTAAAAAACGGGCGGGAAGCCCATGGAGACCCGGGGAAAAAATATTTGGTCTTGATTTTTGCTTGGATAAAGACCAATCCAAGACAATTACAAGTCATTATGTATGTCTAGCTCGTGAGACGGAACCATACTATTTTTGATGTTTAAGCGTCATTACTAATCCGCTTCAAACTCGATAAAATGTTTATATTATTTATCTTCATGGTATTTATTGTTCATGTATTAATGAGTTTATTTATCTGCAATAATTATGTTGTTTCGATGGCGAAACTAAAAATGTTGTCCATTTTTTCATATCTTCAACAGTTCACTAGATACTTCTAGAAAATGACAGTTTTAATCTTTTAATGAAAATTTTATATGCGTGTCGTTGTTGAGACAGACAGGTTCCGAATTTCTTATTCAAAAATTATTTATTATAAAATTACAAGTTTCATCGGTTGTAAAATGTTAGTCCTCAGCAGATGTCAACTGTTTGGTCCTAACCTAGCTACCTGATTTCTGGAAATGACAGGCCCTGCCGGTGAGGTCCATAGTTTATAGATGTCGGAGTATAATGGGCAATAAAAGTTACAAACTAAAACTTCTCTAGTTTTGACCCTGTAAAAAGTTAAAGCCACAAATAACAGTTAACAGGCACAATTAACAGCCATAAATGCAAGAGAAGTCTGTATATCTCCAATGTCTAGCTGGTGAGACGGAACCAGGCATCATGGTCTTGAAGACATGTTGAAGACATTCAAGACAAAATCAAGACCAAAAATTTTTTACCCGGGGAGCTCCCCTGGCGCTCAAGCTATAAAGCCTATTGTGCCACCGGAGGAAGTCATATACGCTCTTGTTATATTTTTTCTTCGAGCGTGAGATTTACCCAGTTCCGGAAACTTCCTGGACATGAATCACAAAAACACGAATATCGACAATGGGGCCACGTATAGCTTCCGGAAGGTAACAAATATTGATTCAAGACAAAACTGTTTAAAACTAAAATTTCTCTGAAATTAAAGTTTTTTAACGAAAAAGTAATTTGAAAATTTATTCTTTGTACGAAAATTTGTTTAATTTTGCAAAAATATAACATAAAAGAAGTTACAATATAATCTAGATTTTCTTTTAAAATTATATAAGTGCTCCTGGAATATGAAGGAGTAGTGATTTTCCATCCACTTAATAATAACAAATCAACAACGGCCATACCACGCTGGAAACACCAGTTCCCGTTAGATCACTGAAGTTAAGCAGTGTTGGGCGCGGTTAGTACTTGGATGGGTGACCGTCTGATACTACTGCGTTGCTGTTGGCGGTGGTGGGTGTGGTGAGCCCACACTTGTAGTTATTTACTACAAGAAATTATCCACCTAGAAACACTACCCGAATCGGGTAGTGTCACGCTTACCCCTTGAGGCTCGCCGAAAGGGAAATGGCTTAATGGTATATATATATATATATATATATATATATATATATATACTGAATATTCTTATAGACATTTTCGAAAGTATCTTTGAACGTGCTAGAAGGGAAAATTTTTCACGAAATTTAGGTAATATTTTTTGCAGTTAAGCAGTCTTACAGAATAAAAGACAAATAAATAAATAAAAAGAACAGTCTAACGGAAAAGACAATCCGCTTTTATTATATATGTGCGATGTGTGATAAAGGGAGAAAGACGCGTAAATAGTAGGTCAATCATTTTGAAACTTTTTTTCTAACTGAATGTTAATACCGCTAAAAAGTTGCCCATCCACATACAATTTTCACTTGCAAACCCTTTTTTGATCGAACAATATCCTCTGTTCGTTCTTTGGATTTGAAAATTCAAATTTTTGAAAATTAAAAAAAATGTTTCTAAAAAATGTGTGCAAAAATTATGTTTTTTGCATTGAGCGAAATGCACACTTTTTTTGAAAAAGTTTGAAATATCAAACCTGGAATTTCTTTATCTTGAGCCAAAAAAACATGTTATTATTCTCTGTTGTGCAAAAAAAAATGTCGGTCCGTTTATAACGTTCCAAAATCGCGAAAAAAAATTTTAATTCCAATATCCCAAAATTCCTACATCAAGAAAGACACTGTTTTTAGAAAAAGCTGGATGATAAAATTTTTATTTGGTTCAAGCTGAAGAAATTGAAGGTGCGACATATTTAACTTTTTTTTTTTAAAGTGTGCATTTCACTCAATTGAAAAACAAATGTATTTTTCTTGCAAATTAAAAAAAAAAGCTAAATTAAGCAAAAATTTTTCCTCTGAACTTATAATTTCATATTAGTGTTCACCACTAACAACTGTACATATAACAAATTTGACAACACTGTGGAACCAATGGGAAACCTTTTTTCAAAAATTTAAATTTTCAAATAGAAGGAACGAACAGAAAATATTGTCTGATAGAAAAAAGGCTTTTTCAGGTGAAAAGTCTTTAGGGGTGGGCAACTTTTCCAGGGTATTAAAATTCAACCAGAAGAAAAAGTTGGAAAACGAACCAACCTAGTGTAAATACCTACATTATCGACTTTTTTTTAGACATACTCGTATCTTGTCCACACGAAATGAAATATCGAGTTGAAAATTTGAGAAATTTCAAACAGAAGTCACTAAGGAACGTTTATCTGCTCCTAAAATCTTATAATAAAAATATTGTATTTTTTTGTTTTGTAATTTTAAAAATTTAGGCTCAGATGAACCTTCATTAGTGCTTTTTATTTAATTTCCCAAACTTTTGAACTCGATATTTTAACGATTTCTAACTTACAGATATCTTTCTCATCTCACCAAAGGTGGGAATGAGATTCTAAAGCGAAAAGATATAAATAATCTGCATGAAAAGATGATATAAGAGAAGCAAAAGTTGTATGCCAGGACAGGGTTGTGTGGAGGAAAATCGTTTTTATAAAAAGTATGACTAAGAGTGCCAGCAGGGTGATAGATGCCTGGAACGAAAGATTTTAGATACGTATGGGCCCTCGTGAAGAGCTTTGCTTAGTGTATGTGTTTGAGGTGAAGAGTATGGATCTTTTTAAGGGATTATTTGTCAGTTTGTGTGTTTATGATTGAACCGTGATGCACGATGACTTTGTGAGGCTCTTTACCTGGGGTGGTTGCTAGAGAGATTGATCCGCGAACCTTGTCGAAGCGGTGTTTTGGAACGATTGTGTTCTTTGAATAAGCAACACGCAACTTATGTGTCATGTAGAATCTATCCCTCCTCCTACACATCCCTTACTTACAGTTACCATGTGGATTCCTTGATCCCTAGTAGTATAGCGAGGCTAGAACAGTAGGAATTACGCTTACTCCGAAAAGGATTTGACTTAACGGTATAATTTATAATAATAATAATAAAAACAGTTTTGAAACTCACTGGTAAGCGCAACCCCAGGTGGAAACTATAGTAGCACTAGAGTATTGGCGAAACCCCTAATAATAATTATGTTCTGCATACTGGCCTACTACAATCCAAAAAGTCAACATCAAGCCAGTAGCGTTTATTGTCTTTGACCCAGCACTGGTTTACTACAATGGGATGTACTGGTCCAGTACGTTTATACTACCCAATATAATAGTCTTCGAGGGTATTTGCAGTACTGGGACAGAAACATAATTTTACAGTATAACCGATTCCTTTTACTAATAAAGTAAACTATTATCAACAATTTAGTAAACTTCTTACTAATAGAGATTGAGACTTTTGCGCGAAGAAATTTATTACAATATGTAGTAGACGACAGAAAAATGTAAATCTAGAAATGAAACATTTTTCAGGTTCAAAGGTACCGAGGCAGGAGGGATAGCTCAGCTCAAATAACAGATGGGACTTTCGCATCTATGACTGTCGAAACCTCGAGCACTTTTTTCGACAGCAGTACACAAACCGGTAAGTTAGTTTGCTTCATATTTACGTATTTAAGTTATGATATTCGCTGTCTAGGGGGCGAATTTTTGTTTAGGCAAATAAGGAACGTTTGACAGAGCGGGAAATTGAAGAAACAAAAGGGAAATAAGTATGGAAACATTTTTATATGGAAAAATGACAGGGTAGTAAATTTCTTTCAAATTTTAATGACAACATCTTTATAATTCTCATAAAATGCATAAGATTATTTTTCACATTAACTGTACATGTAAGACTACATTTTAGTAATGAATTAAATAAATAAATCAAAAGTATTTTGGTTCATCATAATTTCAGAATGAAAAGCCAATAATAATAATAATAATAATAACAGGAAAAGCGAATTTAAAGAAGGGTAAAAATTCATTCTTCTTTTTTAGTATTAGGGAACAGAGTCCTGAGTTATGTTCCAGGGAGTAGTTAATGATTGACCGGAAAGGGTGTAGCTCGAGAAGTTTTTCACTCTATATAATGTGTGTTGCTTTACTTTCTCTCTATATTTTACTTCGCTCAAATTACAGTTGAAGTAAAGCCAATAGCTTGCAGTTCTTTTTCGAGAATGAACAGTCCGTCTAAAATTTGGTATAATTTTAATAAACTTAAATATTTTTCGTATACTTACATGTAATTGATTAGAAAACTTATAATGAAGAGACAAATAGTAATAAGAAACAAAATTTCTATTTGAACAATTCAATGGGAAAAAATACAGTTTCTAAGTTTGTATTTAAGTAACAGCAATTTATGACCTACTGTAAAATGCAAACGTATGAACGGCATATAACGAATGAATAGTACATGACTTTTTACTCCTGAGTTTTTGTTAAAGATAAATAAATATTTAAGAAGGTTCGTTTGAAAGCAACTTTATTTGAAAGCATTTAAAACTTTCGTACATAAAAAATAATTGATTAATTCTCTAAAATGCGCTAATGATATTATTTAATATTTTTGATAATAAAAATGATAATTTTGATAGAAAATGGAATAAAAATATACCAGGTTTATATTAATTGACAATTATTTTTACGGAACGAAGTTTTGTTCGTTCGAAATCCCCAAACAGTTTGTCGCGCGAGTCGGGGTTTCATACTGATTCTTGTTTACAAAAAATAACCAAACTAACATAGTTTTTAAAAAAGAGATTTTTTGTTTAATACTAAACAATTTCCGTACTTCGAAAACGAATATTCAACTAGAAGTTTTTGTATACTTTCCCTTGAACTCTTGAAACTTCTTTTGTTGTAAATTTCGTAGAATTTGAAAGACTTTCAGGTGATAATGAAGAAAACCAAATGCTTTATGTTCTTTAAATTAGAAAGTAATTTTAAAAAGTGGTCCCTTCGTAATCTTATAGAAAAGCTTCACAAATTAACAATATTTTTCATATTTACGACTCAAGTCAGAGCAGACCGAATTATTTAAATGATATTACTTTTTATTTGATTCACATATCATTAGTATTATTTTTCAATAGTAACATTTAGGTTCGATAAAAAACAATCTCGTTAGTAGATATAAAGACTAAAAATAAATAAAAAAGAAATTTAAACATAGTTTCGAATGAAATAAATAATGTCGGAATTTAAAAAAAGTGCAAAACAAAAAACACGTTTGAAAGGTGAATAATTATATCGTGGGAATGTACATAAGTTTTTAAAATTTGGCGCCGAGATTCGACCACCTGCGATCTTCTTGTTTTCCACCAATAAAGCCACCCTGTTCTGTCAGGCGCTCTGCGACTATTTTCCCCCGAATCGTCCAAGCCACGCAAGCGCTTCACTTCCGGCGTTATTTTCTCAGAAAGTCGCGGGGGTGCACGTCAGTCGTTGGATGATAACAGAAACCAACCTTTCTATCCTGTGACGGTCGACCGTAAATGTCCTTCGTGGTTTGCTTCACGTTTTCGCGATATTCCCAAACCCACATGTTAACACTCCTCATTCCCTAAGAAACGTCAAAAATATCAAACAACAGAAAGAAAAAATCCACCCCCAGCAGAAAAAATAAAACTAAAATCAGTGATGGCATTTCCTTCAATCTGCCGAGTTCTGCAATTATATCGCGATAATCGACTAGTCGATCGGGCATATCAGATTTGTTAGAATCATCCATTGAACAATAATTAATCAGGGCGGTGAGGAGCGTACTGAAATAAAAATAATGGACGTTTTCGTGTTGTCTATATAGTTCGAGGGTGTGAATAACAATCGAAGGTCAGTCCGAAGGTTGTCAATTGTTCATACAGCCAGGTGTTGATTGTTTTGGACATCTTGTGATCGATTCTGACCACCTGACAATAATTAAAAAATATCAACAATTGCAATCTTCAATTGTGATAAATTTCGGGGTAAACATTTTTTCTCCAAGTTCTTGATGCGGTACGCGATCGGTGTTGGCCGTTCGTTTTATCTGATCGGTGATTGTGCAATTTGATCAGTAGGGCAACTGAGTTTTTGATTGCAAGTGTTCTGCATGTGGAATCGAAACAACCCCATTCTCGACCACGGCTCGCGTGACCGAGGGTCGTATATTTTCACCCCCGCGGCGGCAGGACGCAACCACTTGTGGAAGCGACGGGGAAAAAAGACACTCGAGTTTTAAGGGTGGCGTTCTTTCTTCGTGGACAAGGACTTATCATTGTGTAGGGAGAAGCCGTCGGAATTTCGTGACTCAGAGGCTCCTATCTTGAATCACGTGACACCGATCTAGGCCCCTGACTCGAATCAATCGGTAATTAGCTTATAACATATATGTGTTTAGCTAAATGTATCCGAGATTTAATCTGCACCACATTATCCAGTATCCACATTAAAACTCATGTGTTGCCACTCTTAAGGAATTCTTTTGTTTGAGCAATTTTTTATTTCGTAGACTAACAGTATTCAGCATGATGTTTCAAAATTTACATTTTCACAACCGATTCTTTATGATGATTCCTCGCAAATGCTATTTCTACAAAAAAAACTACATTTCTACAAAAGTATTTCAAAAGTAAATATTTAAAATTGTATAGTATACAATTAAAATTATGCTTGATATTCAAAAATTTTAAGTAAAAACTTTCAAAATCGAATGTTTTCAAATTTGAAGTGATAACATTTTTTAAATATTTTTAGATGGAAATATGAATTTTTAAATATAATAACACCAGACAGAAGCTCTATAAATGACAAAATATTCAAATTATAAGTGTTTTTACATATTAACGTTTCACAATTGCATAATTTGAAATTTTAATCGCTAGAATTGGTAGAATATTATATTTAAGGAAGTGTCTACCCGCACTGAAAGAATCTGACTACGTGTACGAAATTGCGGTAAAAATAGCCCGTTTTCCAGCTCTATTTTCACCGAAAAAATCAGGCTATTTGTACCGTAATTTCGTACACGTAGCCACGGCCTGTATTCAAAATTTATGCTTAAATCACATAATAGTGGCTCTAACAGGTAGCTTCCGGAATTAAACAATTTTTAATGTGAAAGTCTTAAAAATTGAATAAATCCAAATTCGTAGCCATAGAAATTTGACAAAATCTACAAATTCATACATTTATTTATTTATTGGCAGTTCACGGGAAACGCACTTTTTATAAACTGCTTGAGAATAAATATGATACTAAGTAAAAATGATTTATAACAGTTCGCCCTGAGCCTGAATGCATTGCGTAGGGATTGCCTGATGCGTATCCCAAATGCGTCAAAGAAATCGATCTCTTTACCATGTTGGTTAGCCTCACTGGAGACTCTATTAAGTATTGAATTCAAACAAATGAGGACCATTTAAAATTCTAGACTTTTAAAGGGGAAGCCATTACAAGTGAAATTTTTTTTTATACACGGCCTTAAAAATATTGACCAGTTTCAAGCTCAAAGTGTTAAAAATTGTACAATCTCAAATTGAAAACGTTGCAGAGTTAAAAATTTCACATTAGATACCTTCAGAATTTGAAAGTTCAAATTCGAGCCTACAAAACTGAACGGTATTTATTTAGTGGCACTTCAAGTTATATAAATTATAAAATAAAACTTTCAAAATTAATCATTTAACACTTGAATACTAAACAAATAATATCCTTCATTTGTTGTCCATATGTTTAGTCCCTTTAAATTCAATATATTGATTTTTGTATTTTAGTATTGATATTAAATAATTTTCAATTGGCAAATTTTAATTTTCCAAATGTTTGAATTAATAATTTTGTTTTCGAAAGACAATATTGAACGTATTAACTGAAATTAAGGAGAAAAACTTTTTTTATAAAATACTCTTTTTTATTTAAATTGAAGAACACTTTTTATTCAATTTGTGAACACAAAAAATCACCACCAGGATAAAATAGATCTTTTTTCCAAAGAATTCAAATTTTTACTTATTTCTCAAAAAATTATAACAGGAGGGTTGAAAGTTTATCACAAATTATTTTTCGTAGTGATAGAAAAAGTTGTCTGAAATTGCATTTTTAATTTGGCTGAAGATATTCGTACAGCCGGTCGTACGAATGGTACTAGCGACGCGAATGGTCAGATACCAGGTTGATCATGAAACATAAACTCTACGCAGAATTATCGGGTTTGGATTGAGATATAAATTGGTATATGTTTAATAATGATTATTATTGCGGACCGTTGTAAGTACATTTTCATTGGGTATTTTTGTGTTTCAAAAAAGTAATTAAAATTGCACAGGTTCTTGAAAAAACTTTTAGTTTCAGAAAATATAATATATTATGTGAAGGATTCATGGAAACTTTATAATCCAAATTTAGAATAATTAGAAACTTTAGAATCAACATACATTTTGATTTGACACCCGACCATTTCTTACATAAACTCAATGAAAATAATTCTTTGAACTGCTCTTTTCGAGACTGGCGCTTTTATAAAATCTAGAATTTGAATAAGCAGGGTTAGGTTTTAAAACGAATCCAGAAAATTCATGCTTTAATATTTCTCTACTAGTTTCATTCGACATAAAAAAGGTTTTACAATTCACATTCTCTAGATCTAGATTCATGCTTCAAGAATAGAAAAATCCCAAGTTACTTTCATCGATTTGATGTTTCTTGAAATTAAAAACAGTTGACAGAAAATAGTTTTAGCTCAACTTATATTTTTAGAGCCATGCTCTGTGCAAGTATCAAGATTGGAGGTAGCGAATCGCCGTATTGGTCCAAACTAATTTTGTTGACCTAACTCATGTTTCTGAAGAAGATTATGGTCCTGTTGGGTTTAAAATTGGGTAAAATCTCAGGCGGGAAAATTATGCATAGTCGGAAATATTATATATAGGGTAAACAGGGGTATTGACGACACGTCCTTCTAGTGAATGACACTGTGAAATAAAAATGATTTTATCAAAATTATGGAAATTTGAAAAAGATACTTGCACATGTATAAATATTCCATTATCCATGTAAGTTTTATTTTAATACATATTTATCAGTTAGTGATGTCGTTAATTTGAAAATCCTGTGAAAGTTAGAAGAAAAGGTATTTCTTGTGTTGTAGTACTTTTAAAGGTTAGTTCATTATGTTAACCGATATAATTGAATAAATATTTTTCTCAAACTCAAGTAGATGCAATATATATTTGTAATATTCTTACCGTACTTTAAAAACCAGTGAACTACATACGTATGTGTCAGTGAACGTCACCCAACATAAGGAAGTTTTCAGTAAAATATACGCACTATTATTATTTATATCCATGCTCTTATGATCTCCTTCTGGAATGTTCAGTATCTTTCGATTTTTGAACCTCAGAAATGAATCACCGACACCCCAGAATGAATTTGGCAAAGTCGTGAAATGAACAACTGAATATAACCATCAAATATCGAAGGTATCTCTTTTCAACGAAAACTTCCTCTTTTCTTATAAAAACACCCATAGTTATATAAAATTATATTCTTTATTGTCTGAAGTAACTCAATTACATAATATTTCTTACGAATAACTTTCTAAATTCTTTTCAATTCAAAATACAAATACTCCTGTTTACCCTAATTTTTATTTGTTTTATACACTTTTTGTGTGAATAAAATAAAAATATGCGTAATTTTTTCCACTATGTATAAACTATATATAATTTTTCCGCCCGTGGGTATAAAATTGAAGTACATAAGGGCGTAAGTACCACGAGCTTTATTCTTCCACTTACTATTTTCATGAGTTAATAGAGCCGGTCAAGGACTGGAAATAGTATTTTTCTCTTCTTTTTTAACAGAATATGTTGAAGATAATTTTTATCTCGGAAGTCGTTGCTTCTTTCAACTTGCTATTTTCATAATTCAATAAAGCCGGACGAGGACTGCAAATAGTATTTTTATTTTTGACAGAATATGTTAAAGTTATACGCTTTTTTGTATCTCAGGTTCATCCTTTTAGGGGTCACGCTGCCCTTTCAAAAAAGGTTTTCCCGGAAGTGACTGTTCCTTTCATTTAGGGTGAATTGCTTATTAACGGATTAAATTTAAGGATTTTATGGAGGATTTCTCGGAATTGTTTGCTTTTTTCTGTATGTCCCTTTTAGGCTTTAAGCTTTTATTATAGCACATACAATTGAAGGGCTAGAGTCTATAACCGCCTATGCATTTTCATCGCTAAACGGTGTTAGCCCCAGACACTTTTCAAAAAAGTTTCGAATTTTAATTTAAAAAATATACATTATAAAAAAATGACTTCCCATTTTTTTCTCTGACTGAAAAAGTTGTAGTTGTAAATAAATCCGAAAAACCCCGTTTTTTAAAAGACTTAATTATTTTCACGGAATTAACTGAAAATGTCTTGGCAGTGACTTCTTTCTGTTATGTTTTTAAATAAACAATGATATTTATCATTTAAACAATGTATATAAGGAAACTCACATCGGTTATGAATTGTCTAATTTATTTTAACCATCGAAGATGCATTTCCACGTGAATTCATCGAGCTGATACGTGCACTGTTAAAAATGTTTGGAATTCTCCAACACTTCTACAATACAAGCGTAAGGCAAAATTGCAAACACGGTATTGGAATGCCGAAATTGCAATACATGTATTGTAAGCGTCGTAAATCGTGAAGTCACCGTCGAGAATTCCAATACATGTATTGTAGCATTTATAAGTCGAAAATTGTGCGCATGCGCCTCATCCGACCCATGTATCGCTGCATGATCCGTTGCATTTGAAAACTACAACATTATGTATTGTTGCGTTACCCTACATTTTGGAAATAAACTTCCAATACATTTAGTGGAAGTTTTATGCGGACATTTTTAACAGTGTGTGAACAAATAAGTCGCACATCCGAAATGAGAAATTCATAATTTCTTGATGATAATTTATTTGAAATAATTATTTTCATAAAAAAAATATTTACACCTTTCTGAAAAACCTTCCCGCTGGAAGTTTTTGGTTGCTCAAAATTCGCTGTACTCTCCATGAGCTTAAAGATATGAATACATGATTTAACCAATGACTGAGGTAAAAATTTATAACTTTTGCTGAAACAAAAATATTTATTATTCACTTTACTAGTCGTGAAAGATCATAAAGAATATTTGCTATAAATTTCATCTCAAAATTCTAAGAAGTCGAAAACGACGAAAGCTCACTGAAAAAAGTGGTTTAGCTGTCCCAGCTAGAAGTTTAGCTGGATTTCGTCTTCTAAGAAAATATAGCTGTATTACCTAAATTTCCAGCTGTGTTACGTAAATATCCAGCTGTTTAAGCTAATTTTGCCACCTAGAAATTATCTAGATAAATTAGCTAGATAATTTCTAGATGGCAAAAACATCTATAGCTGTTTTAGCTAATTTTGCCACCTAGAAATTAACTAGATAAATTATAGCTAAATAATTTCTAGATGGCCAAATTAGCTAAAACAGCTAGATATTTAGGTAACACAGCTAGAAATTCAGGTAATACAACTAAATTTTCCTAGAAGACGAAATCCAGCTAAACTTCTAGCTGGGACAGCTAAACCATTTTTTCAGTGCTAAAACTTTTTCGTCTGAAGAAAAAAGATGCACAATTAAATTTCCTATATACAAATATATGTATTTTTAAAATTAAAATTCAAAACTTGTTTGAAAAGTTTCCAGGGGTTCAAGTCTTTCAGCGAGAAAAATTTATATGCGTTTATAGAATCCGGCAGTACAAACGTTGTACAGCTCTTTCTGTGTCAGGTCCGGCGCTTTTTGCGTCAAGCCGCTACTTGGACAAGGATTTTCTCGCAGGTGGTTGCTTTTTGAAGCGCTCCTTTTACGATTAAATAAAGCTTGACAATACCTCGAAACGATATTTAGTTTTATGTTTACAGTTGAATGTGTTAAAGTCAGAGAGTTTTGTGTGTCTTCTGCAAATCTCAGGTTTTAGTACTTACAACCGCATGCACTGTCACCCTTCAGATATTAAATACCCATACAAGGAAAAAATCTACCATGAAGGACGAATTTTAATAAGAAAAAAATCGCTACCGGGAAATTACTATCTGTAACATAATTGATTTTGAACACTAAACGTAGAATATCTCAGTTAAATTATTAAATACCTTAACCAAATTTAGTCGGTGTACAAAACCCGCCAATGCACAAACATTTTATAAATTTAGAATATTATTTTAAAATTGTTTGAATACGCTATTATCAAATTTTAATAAAAGCTATAATTTTAGTCCAATGATCATAAAACTTTGACAATTACATCTCATTTTACGATTATAGATGTTACTCCGGACACAGTTAATGAATAAATGAACGAAATGGGGATCCACGTACAGCTTACACGCTTTCACCAAATGAACTCAAACATTTTTTAGAAAGATGTCATCATGTTGTAAAAATGTGTTTATGAATTTGAAATACATTGATTTATAATGAATATTTTCATTTTTTAACGATTTCTAACTTACACACGCACCTTCACCTTTATCTTAAATAAATAATAATAATTTATTTTATATTTATATATATAAATAAATAAAAGAATATAAATAAAAATATATAAATTATAAATATATATATATTTATGATAATGATTGAAAATTGGAAACATTCCGCTGACCCCAATATTTAAAAAAAAAATTGTTCAGAAAAAGTCGGCTTCAGATAACAATTTTATTCCAATGTTGTCAGATAAATTAATTACTGGTAGCGAAACATGGACATGTCAAGAAAAGGACAGGAATAAAATTAACGCGATCGGCATGAGACCTCTGCGCATAATATGCGGGAAAACACTGATGGATAAAGTCCGAAACGAGACACTCCTCAAAGAATGTGGTGCAAAAGAGACAATAGTTGACACATGGGAAAGAAATCAGTTAAGATGGTTCGGTCATCTTGAAAGAATGAAAGATGAGCGACTGACCAAACAAGTGTACAAAGGTAAAGTAAATGGCAGAATGCCTAGAGGTAGACCGCCGAAAGAATGGTTAGAATCGGTAAACGAGACATTAATCCGAAGAGACGTAAGAAGCTATAGAAACACAAGAGCTTGTATGAAAAAATGCATAGACGTGAAGGAAGCTAGAGTAGTATGCCAGGACAGAAAAGTGTGGCGACAAATTGTTTGTAAACAGAGTGACAATAGAATGAATGAAGCCTGAAACAAAGACCTTGGATTCTAATGGGCCCAAGTGGGGAACCATACATAACAATTTTGTGAGGCTCTTCACTTGGGGTGATCGCTAGAGAGATTGATCAGCAACCTGGGTCGGAGCAGTGTTGCGGAATAAACGTGTCATTTGAATAAATGACACGAGAATTCCAGATCAATCTAAAACATATATACCTAACACCTATATACCTATCTAACTCATACCTATATACTCTATACCAATACACCCATATACCCAATACTATTTTCCAACCGAGCAAGTCACGCCTACCCCGAAAGGGAAATGGCTTAATGGTATAATAATAATAATAAGTATGTTGATTTCTTACTACTATTTAAAAACTGAATTCTGAAAACTGAATCTGCCAAGTACCTTACATGAATTTTCATGTATTAGTAATTTATGTTAAACGTAATTAGGGGTGTGAAAAAAACCGACCCGCTCAGGTCGGGTCGGGTTGGGTCGGGTTTGAGGGTTGACCCGCTCGGTCCGAATACAACATCACTGCCAAGGAGAAAGAAAAGGAGGAGAGGTATGAAGATCTTAGAAGAGAGTTGCAACGACTGTACCCAAAATATTCGGTACAAGTAATTGTCCTTGTGATAGGTGCTCTCGGAGATGCAAAACTATCACTGGTTCGTAACCTTAAAGACATACCCGCGTGCCAAAAAGATGCCAAGGCACTTGCGAGGTGGATGCGAAAAGTTATCCTTGGGTCGCTTCGTGCCCTCAAGACACACGAGGATTTCGCCGGCCTGTCGTTGTGCTTTCATCGTGCCCTGTGGCCTGTGAAATGACGGTTGTGAGACGTGGCCATAAGTTTGATTTACCGCGGTTCTGCTGGGAGCCAGTGTCATGTTCGATGACAGTTGCTCTCAGTAGGACCCTGCGGTAGTTGTTTAACCCTTTTTTTAGATATATATACATTCAGCGTTATTTGAAGTTTTTAGCTTTAGAAATTATATTTCAACGCAAGATTAATATAAATTTGTATAAAGTACTCCGTAAAATAGGCTTCAATATTTTTTATTTTCTTTCCAATTTCCAGGTTACACTTGAGTTACGCAGTTAGAAATGATTTTTGAAATTGTCGGTATACAGAGACACAATTTATGAAAATAATCAAACTTTAGAATTTTGTATTTGCTTTCTTTCCTAATTTTAGGAGACACGACCTGCTCCTTCAAAAACACTTGCGCGACTGATTTTGTGGACAAAGAGTACCATGTGTTAAGGGTCAGTTTACAATACTCTGGAATATGTAAAAAAATCTCTGAAATTCTGTGAAGTCCTTGATTTATTGTGAGCAACTTAATTGGAAAAAGATGAAAATATTATTATAAAATTCAGTGAAAACCATTAAAATAATCTTTGGAATCTGTCAGAAACCCTAATATGTCATAATTTTTAAAAGGAAAATTTTAAAATTCCTTTCCAACCATTAAAATCAATTGAAAATTCCTTCGTATACCTCAAAATAATTTCAAATCATTATAATTGAAAATCTCTAAATATTTCAAAATTTTGGAAATTCTACGAAGCCGTACGTCCGTACGTTTATCCCGACTTCATATCCGGTTTATATGTCTCACGCAGTTTCTAATAGGTTTGTTCCAGAAGCTATAAAATGAGGTAGAATCATTTCTTCTTTTTTATTTAAAAATACGATATTATATTTATATATCTTACTAATTTGAAATTGACATTAATCACTCCAAAACGATATCTGAATTTTTTATGAATGCTTTGAGAATCTGTACTGAAATGCTGTTATGTTTTAATTGGCCAGAATAGCACAAAATTCTCATAAATATGTCTTTGATATGATAAAGGATCTCTGGGACGCGCCAGGCCATGAAATAAATTGTTTTATCCAGCTTATGTTGCGGATCAGTTTATATTTTCGTATCTGGACATTCCAGAATCTAAAGAATCAGAATTGCATGTATAAAAACAAATTCTATAAATAATAACAATTACCATTTATTAACACGTACATATCATTAAACTAAAAGCATTTATTTGATTCGGTTATTATATTTTTGTCCTTGTAATTATATTTTATGATCATTTTCGTTATTTCAATCGAACAGATTGGCGCTCAAAAAAGTAGTATAGGTCAAAGATAAGCGTTAATCAGAGATTTTTCCCGTAGATTAAAAATCCAGATATGTTTATATTATGATTCTGTACGAAAACCCCGATTTCTTGAGAAAAAACTATAATTTTAAAATATGTATTGATAAATATTACACAATAACAACAATAATAATTTTGGGTAAAAGAAAAACAGGAAGAAAGTGCTCAGAGGTGTATATTTTGGCAGAATTGACATTTTTTTATTTTGGGGTCCTTTTTGAGGCGCCGAAAGGGTATTTTAGGGATGGTAAACCAATATGATTGATGAATAGAATTCTTCGCTACACGTCCTCGAACTTTCCCGTTACATTTCCCAAAACCCTTACACACCCTCCACACTTTCTATATACAGTCCCTCTGACCCCTCCCCCACCCTCACGATTACCCATCGTTGACACCACTTTAAGTTTTTTTGGGGATTACATTTTTCCCATAAGGCGTCAGTATTTTTCTATATTTATGGTAATGATGAGTAAATACTTGATACAAAATCTTGAGGCCGTCTAAGTTTAAATATTCATTTGTTTATTTCTAGTCTTTTAGTAGAATAACCAGATTCATCTTTAAACGATTCTATTCTGATGGTTCCCGAGTTCAAAATGCATATTTTTTAACGCTGCTCATTTGAATGTAAAGGACATGTAACACTCATCCAATTCCTACCTTAACAACATTGTTTTTGGAATAACCTCTGTCCACACGAAATGATATATTAAGTTGAAAGTTTGGGAAATTAAATGAAAGGTACTAAGGAACGTTTACGAACTTTTAAAGTTTTGTATTACACATTATTTTTTTCATTAAATGTTTACAGAATTACAAAAATTCAAAAATACATAAATGTTCCTTAGTGCCTTTTATTTAATTTTTTAAACTTTTAACTTGATTTCTCATTTCATGTGGTCAAAAGGAGCTCAAAAAAACAGGTAAGGCAGAAATTGGATACGTTTTATTTGCCCTTAATAACGTTGAACGTTAGACTTTCAAAACTTGGAAGCTTTACAGATTTAAGAAACTGTTCAATTTTTCGCATTATTCCAAACATAAACGATTTTTCTTTGCAATTGCATTCAGAGAACTGCGTTTTGCATTTTATAATTGTGAGTTCTCTCACGGACCTCTGGGAGTCTCGTTTCACACTTTTTTATTTTATTATTCATTTGTTGAATATTCATGTTTCTGAGTCACGTGAGTTTAACATTTTGCACGCAAGCAGAATCTTTTTGTTCAATGAACTCTTCACACTCACACAATTCTGAGTCGCAATTTCCTGCTCTAGTTTAGCCTTTAAGATCTGTGTAAATATTAATTTTAAAAGGATAATCATACAAACTGTTAATTATATTTTAGTAAGTAATACAGACACTCCTGAAGAGCTTTCTATAACTTCTCGTATTTTTATGTAAATTATTGTTTTCCAGGAATATAATTTGCAATTTAGTATTTAATTCAACTCATTGTATAGTTAAGATTTTTATAAATAATAATATTTTTGAAGGCTATGCCATATTTACTCGATTTCAACATTATCGACATTTTTTTGACAACAACTTACGGCCACACGAATTTGAATATCGAGTTGAAAAATTGTGAAACATATTTTTCTCCTACATTTTTTAAGTGAAAAAAATTCTTTTTGTATATTTTTGGAAATTTTTGTTTCTTATTCCAAAAATTACGACCAGACACACGGCTCTTAGTGCCTTTTATTATGTTCCTATAAGTGCATTTTTCAAGGTTGTACATATACTACCTGTACCGAAAAAAATTTGTTATTTTGGTTGCTATCCGATATTAAAGTACATTTTAGATATATCAAGATATATTTGTGGCCGTCCGCATGAAAATGGTCGTGCCTAAAAGTTCATGTTTATTATTATTACATAGAACTTGATTAATATTACTTCTGTAATAACTAGTAATTATTAAGGATTTCTTATTTCGCACATGGTAAATAAAATTGAAAAGTATTACTATGCTGATTGTTTTTATACTTGAGTTTACTATATGTTTATATTTTCATATTTTTATCTTCAATTTAATAATTCTATTCGTATGAAATCATTTATAGTCAATAAAAATTTTGGTTCTTTTAAAATAGTTTTCCGTTGATATTGTTTTTAATATTTCTTTATGCTTTCGAATAAAAAAATTTGTGTTTTCTTCATTTCTTTCAATAATTATCAAAATACTTGCATTTTGTGAAAACAGCACTGCTTATTATTAACCTTCTCATATTAGTCAACATGAATTTTATCAAAAATGTAATGGAAATTTGTAGGTTAGAATCTGAGAAATTTACCACAACTATTTTCATAATTTTCGCGCGTATTTCTGAATTTTTGTACGTATTCAAATCATTAATCAGCTCTCCTGAAAATATGGTAAAACAGACCTAGAGCGGTACAGGGACTAAACGCGACGAGGAGCGGTACAGCACCCAAACGCGACGTAGAGCAGTATAAAATGGAGATTTTGAATTTTACACTTCGCTTTCTTTGATCTCCCAAATGTTCAACTGGATTTCTAAATTTGTCTGCACGTGAGTTGCTGCGAGAAATGTCGATGAGGTAGTAATTATATAATATATAATTATATAATCATAGTAAATTTGTGGAAATGTTGAACGTGATAACTCTCAAATAAATGTACCTATGTTGAGTAATTTTCGATGCATGAAAAACAGAGATGTCCTCGTGTATATCCTTAGATGAGTCAAATAAGACACTGAATAAACAACAAAACTACAGGATATTCCAACCATACACAATATACACTTGAAAGTTCTGTATGAGTCCTGAATAAGTAAATAAATTCTACTATGTCTTACGATGCTTCTATATATCAGGGAAGGCGTGGTGTTTTTTTTAGTAGGTCCGTTTAAAATGATAATGCGGTCTTATAGAGTCTCGTATCTCTCTCAAAAACAGGTAAAGTAAAAACTTTCTGTGAAGCAAAACATTGCTGAAAACATTTTACCCTTTTAGATGAAGTAGCGCACCAGGGTTGCTTTCTTTACTCTGTCTCGAAAACTTTTCCACCTACGCTACTTCTGCCCTCCATTTTTTTGGCCTCCGCATAAAAAAGGATTTATTATCAGTATCAGTTTCAAAGATTTCTGATCAATGCATTGCACAGAATCTAAAATAGAAAAAAAAATTGAAAAACGTATGGAAAAGTTATATGGCATTTAGAAAAAGCTCGGGAAACCCTAAAAAGACATATTCAATATGTTTCAATGACACTTTATATCTTATGAATTATACAATTATTAATGTAACATATCCAATTTCTTGGTTAGCAAGCAGAGCGAAGAAGTTATGTTCAAAATACAAATTTCTGCTATTAATTCCACTTACTTTTATTTTTATATTAGGCCTTTATAAACATTATAGTTGTAACGCAAGCTGGAAAATCAAGTATAAATTTCAAATCTCTGTACAAATTTATTCCTATTTAATTATTTCCATATTTCGACGCCTCCATTCAATATGAGTCTATGTGCTGACAGCGCCGTGTATGAGACTATGCGCTGTGTATAAGCATAGGGTATAGTCTCATACAGAGCGCTGTTAGCACATAGACTCATATTGAATGGAGGCGTCGATTTAGACTTCCAAAATTCCATAACATCTTTGTTTCAATTATTTATAGATTCAATTCAATACTAATGATAATAATGCTGCAAATATTATGCTGCGAATTCCTGTTGTAAAGCTATTGCCAAAATCGCTACTTTATTTTCAACGATATACCTATGTGGGGAGATGAAGGATAAATATTAATATTACCAATTACAAATTGAAAAAAACTGTTATCCGTTCAATGCAATCCAATCATCGAAAAGTACATAGACCCATTTTCAATTCATATCTGGAATGGTTTTTCCTATTTGATCTTATTATTGAAAAGTACACGGATAAAATGTATCCGTAAAAAAGTCACGAACTAGTAGCTAGGTCTCGGATATGAGAAAAATTCATCGGATATTTATGTATTTTCGTAAATAACCTACGAACTTTGAGAAAGATTGACGAACTCGATGTGAAAATTCTAAAACGGTTCATCACTTTTTTTTTACGTGAATAATTACAAAAATATTACGAGTGATTGGGAAAAGATTCTCAGAGCACTCACGAGCTTGCCCGACAAATCTGGGAACTCGAAACTAAGTCTCCTTGTACGTGGCCCACGCACACACGCGCGGTGCGTGTGTGCGCTCGTATGTGTATCTCGAGCTCGTCGGATGAGTGGCTAGAAGTTTTATAATACCTATTTTGTTTGGCCTCGATGGCTGCGCGTGTTTACGCACTCCTGGTTTATGTTTAGAAACTGGTGAGTCAGCAGTGTTTGAGGTTCGAATCTTCTGAGTTGCGAATTTATAAATTAATATAAAATTAAATCGCACAAATAAAATTTTTCCTCTTTTTATTTCAGTCTGAAATTTTCAGGAACTGTTCGTAGGAAATTCGAACTGTTCGTAAGAAACTTCGAAATTTATCCATATATTTCTCATAGAAATAAGGATTTAATGTTTCATTTTTTTATCTCGTATCCGAGATCTAGCTACAAGTTCGTGACTTCTTCACGGATAAATTTTTTCCGTGTAAATAGCGTCATTTTCGATTACTATCTCGAATTATTGTTATCGGTAAACCCGTGCATGATTAGTCGAAGATACCCTTTTCTTCTGACGTTTAAAAAGATAAATCTGCAAGCTTCATGTTTTTGAAAAATGTAAAGTTATTTATATAATATATTTAATAATAAATGGATAAAATGTCTTCAGCACTTTAAAATCATTTAGTTTTGAATATCAAATTCTAGAATCGTTTAATTTTCAAGACCTAAAATTTGGAATTGGGTAACTGTCTGAAAGCTTGAATTTGAAAATTCTAATTTATATTTTTAATATTCTAATTATTTCATTCATAGAATTATTTTGGATAGCCTGGATTCCTTCAAATTTTTTTTTTACCTTAGAACATTCTTTTAAGCACTATTTTGCACTTACTTAGTACTGAAAATGTTTGTTTAAAGGTTTGGAAATATAAATTTTTTAGTCAACAAGACCTAAATTGGAAATCTTTTTACATTGAAGGCTTCAAGCGTCAAATCTTTATGGTTTAGAATTTTAAACTATATTCTATTTTTATTATTATAAGGTGTTAGTTCTCGATCAGTGCAGTAAATATATACGAAGATGTTAGATTTTTATCTACTGATCCTTCTATCTACTGATTCAAAGATCAGTAGATCAAAAACCAACATCTTCGTATATATTCTATTTTTATGTTGGTGGAGTTTAGACTGCAAGAAAGCTCTTTACCGTCTGTTTTTCGCAGAAAGCGGGAAAGCGTAAGTAAATGTATTTTTATGCATTGATTACGAATATGGCCATGTAAATACCTGAAAATATAATTTTCAAGGTGAAAACTTATCATAATCACCATTTTTAAAAGAAAAATCATGTTTTAACATTTTTTTCTTTAAAATTCTGTGACGATGAACCAAATTTTTTGGCCCTCGACCTCGGTCCTCGTGCTAGTTGACGTCACATCCTAAAACACATTTGAAAAGGTTAGGGCTGTAACTGAAAGTATTTCTGGAATTAATTACAGAAGACAAATCATAGAGACCTTGGAAAGGGTGACGGTTTTCACGAATATTATTTCTGTGACGAGTCACTGGGGTGCCTCTTTTACTCCTACGATACATTGTGAACGAGTGGAGGTTTGAACGATATTATTTCGGTGACTTTTCACAGGGGTGCCTTCTCGCTCGAATAAGACACTGGCAAATGTTAGAAGCATGACATGGAAAGGGGCAGGTTGTGACTGGCGATGGGTATCGCCATGCTCAGTTTTCCCCCAAGAAGCGATATAAAAAAGGAGGTCTCCTGAAAATAGTGGCAGTCCTGACTGGGAGGGGGGTCGCCGAAATCGCTGTCTCCCCGAAAAGGGTTATGAAATCCGGGGGTGGGGGCACATTTTCCGGGATGTGGGGATTGCCCGAAAATGTCGATTTCTTACTATTGTAAAGAAAAATCGTAATTTATTCACGTTTTAACATTGACAATTATATTTATGGGTATTTTTTGACTATATTGATAATCAGCGCATCAAAATACATCAGTAAACTAGGTTGAAAAATTTGTTCAAAAATATTTTTTAAACATGGTTTTTTCAAGTTTATATCTTAAAAATGATATGTTTGGCTATTTGAATGGCCATATTCGTAAACAGTGCATAAAAATACATCGATACACGCTTTTCGGAACTTCACACCTGGAAAAACAAAACAGCTGGAAGTTTATACACTATACGTTTTTGTTTTGTCCTCTTGGACACATGGAATTTCCGAAGGCTTCTGGTGCTATCACTAAAGTTATGCGGCGCTTGGCTCGGTTATAGTCGGATAGAGGCCGTCGAACTAATAACGATACTATAGTAATAATAACTGGCAAAAACGAGACTTTGATTTCCCTACTAAGATGTAAGAGCGGTTTTCTATGCGTAATTTTTTGCGCTGAATCCAAATCGGGTCGAAGAATTTATCTAGTCCATCAGGTTATAAGAAAAATTGAGTTGACATCCCCGAAATACGGGTTTTCGGGCATTAAAGCTTCTACTTTGTACTTTAGTATGTACGATAACAGTTAATAATGTAAAAATTATGCCTAAGTATCATGCCGCTGTTTGTTTCGAATAAAACGTGCATCCGTGGCTTTACATTAGCGTGAAATATATGGGTGCGCACTGGAGGGCGTAACGTAAAGTACAAGTGTCAGAAAATGATCGAAAAACTAGAATCGTGTTTGACAATAAAGAATACAAGAATTTACAATTTTTGTATACAAAAATTTGTTCTTTTTCTACCTAGGATGACAACATATTTGAAAAACTGTGAGGAGGTAATTTTACATTGAATTGCACAGGAAATTTTAACCGACAGACAGAGAGACATGTTCCTAAAGCCCGTTTTTTTCTGCCTCAGGGGGTCTACAAACGTAGAGAATTGAAGAAAACTGGGTAGGTCCAAACTCACATTCATCTAATACCTTCCATCATAAAAAAATGCAACAATATAAAAAAATATAAAGAAGTTCAAAATTCACCAAATAATGGATAAAAGTTCTAATATCCTGTAATTTTTCTTGTAATTTATTATATTCGCTTTTCTTTCCTTTAAAAATGGTTATGCTTTTTCGAACATATTTGTAACACCAGTAATTGAAAAAAAATTTTATTTGATTTCTTCTTATATTAACTTTTGTACATTTTTGGATAACGAAGGAGCCAAGGTAATATGTACTTTTACCTGGAAAAAAATTCTGAAGAGATGCAAATTAGTATTATAGTACTTTTTGACATACTGAAAAACATACTAAGTTTGCTAACAGCGCCACTTAAGCTTCGCCACCATTTTGAAAAATAGCGCCCAAAATCGGTGTTTTTACAATTATCAATTCATTCATCAATCATCAATCACCTCATATAGGGGAAAATCTCGCCGGCCTTTAAAATTCTTTAAAATAACAATTTTTTAAAGTAAAGGCTCCACAGTTAAAACAAAAGTGAATTTTTGTTGCGGATAATTTTCAAGGGGGTGAGTTTGAATTCTTTCGGATCAATCCAAACGAAGAGACAGTAAAGTAGCCATGGTAACCATACTCAATGTGATGGGTAAATCTTACAATGTGAAGGTAATTTTCCTTGCAGGTAAAGATTACTGTGAAATCGGCGTCAAGCTTATACTTTGATTTTTCTATTTTATAATTTTAAGTTATACAGTATTGAGCGTTTGAATTTAAAGGTTTAGTTTTAAATTATTTCTTTTTTATTTTATACGTTTCAAATTGGTTATTGTTGATTTTTGGAGGCTTGTATCTAACAATGCGAATAATCGGAAATTGATCGAAATTTTGTTTCTAAAATTTCTATAACCATCCAGAATGAATAAATCGAATGAAGGACTGTTCGGAGTCCAAAAATTAATCTTCATTAATTTGATTTTTTAAATTAATATAACCTTCTTAAATTTTGTGACCTATTTTTATCAAGCTTTTGAATAAAAGAATCATTATATATTTTTGTTTACAACTACTCTTAGTTTCGTACATTTCTCATATTTCGGAAGGTTTTGTTACCCTCGTAAAAAAGTGTTTAGGTTTCATCAGAAGTTAATATCTAGAACTTTTCTTGTAGATTTTAGATGGAATAATTTTTAAATTCAGACTTGTAATCAGTCATTTGAATCACCATGTGCCGTGAATGGTGATTCAATTCGAAATTTAATCGAGTTACTCTCTAATCCCTGTGTAGCAAGAGTTTAATGGGCTTTTAATCGAAAAATGTTTATCGAATCAGGCCGCAGCGACGATCCCTTCTCCTCGGTCTGAGGTCAAGGGAAGCGGTACGTTATTATTTCTCGCGGCAATAAAACTGAATTATTTTTTACGATTTAAAGCTCTCGACTGAAAAATTATAGAAAAAAAAACAATTTCTATGAAAGCAACCCTTCATTTCTGAAACCTGAAAGGCTGATGAATAACTTTCTTTGCAATTTTCAACACTACGTTTATTTGATTTTTAGGGGCGTAAAGTTATTTCAAGGTTGTTGTTTGAAAAAAAATCTTTTAAATTAGAAAGAGAGCAAAGCATAACGTTTTAAAATTTTACAGTTAAAAGGACTGCTTTTCAAATTTTAAGAGAGAATTTTTATAAAGACATGTTCTGTTACCTCTTTACGTCTTTTAAAGTCATTTGAGAACGAACTTTTGTAATCACAGAAAAAACAAAGGGTAAAAAGTGATTTAGATAAAAATGCTAAGGGCAATCTCGGCTTTCGAAAGAAATGATGGATCGAATGAAAAATTAGTGATCTTTCATTTTACCCTTTCCGATATTCATTGTTTTACATGCTGAAATTACCCCCATCATTTTTACCAGAATCACTTTTGATTCTTTAGATTTTCTGTGATGCATGTTCTGTAAAATCATGAGACAGCAATATGTGTTTTTGAGCCTTTATGAATGATATTTTTTATTTGACCTGGCAAGCTTGATTGGTTCAGCCTGGGCTATTTGTCGAAAAAGCTGGACGACTAGTGAATCCCTCTTTTTTCTTTTGTTATTTAATCATCTCTAATAAGCCGATTACATTCATTTTCGGAAACATACTTCTCTCGTTTTAAGAATTTTTTTGCAATTTTGTTACTCAAGTTCACTTTTTTGAGTTCATGTTTTAAATTTTTTTTCAAAATTTACTAAACAGAGACATTAAGCCATGGAACTTGCTTCCCTTCTTCAAAGTTCGTTTCTTGGGCAACTTTAAAAACTTCATTTTTTGTTACTAAGGTAGATTTTTTATAATTATTTTTTTTTAATCACACTAGAACATTTTTCGCACACTAATTGTTCTAGGGATAAAAAAGGACATTTTATTGACATGCTCAGGAACATTTCGATGCATTTTTTAATGCAGATCTCAAATATCAGATCTTGTTTACAATCTCTGCAACGGTTCTTGAAATAATCTAAAAAACATTAAAAATGGAGGAAAAAGTTCCAAAGATTCAATATGCTTTATTTTGGTGAACATTCAGTTTTTTTTATATGAACTAGGGCCAATTTTGTTCAACTTTATGCCAGATAATGGTGTGAAAAGAAAGTTAGAATCACATAATCCGTTATTGAGATATGATAAAAAATTTGCACCATGGGTCAAACTTGAGTAACTCATCAGCCAAAATGCTTCAAGGTTAGCTTTTTAAATTTCAAAATGTTTGACCCAATATGACGAACCATATATATACAAAATTTTTTAATTCTCAAGAAACTCAGTGTTAATACTGAAAATTACTAACTCTGGATCATGTCGCATTCAACAAGGATATAGGTTATTTTTTTAAACAGTATTATCATGTGAAACTACACTCTTTAGAGCAATATAATAAATCAGTAAAAAAAGATATTTAACATAAAATCGACAGATTCTATCGCCGGCTTAACTCGACTTTCTTTGACACAATCTAAACTGTTCAAATGATTTTAATTTTTTAGTTTGAGATTTGGATTCCAAAGAAAAGTTTCTATTTATAGAAAATAGATTTTGAAGAACAATCTCTATACGGTACTAAGATATTTCTAATTTAGAAACCTTCATAACTTACAGCTGTACTCTCTTTATATGTCGGAACTGGAATAGATTTTCCCCATTTACTGGAAGACATTTACAACCCAAAATTAAAAAAAAAATATCACATTATAAAAATTTTCTGCTAATTAACTATATAACTATTTCTTAAATTTCAAAATGATTTTTCAATTGCAATACATTATTTTATTTTTATTATATAATATTTTGCAATTTTAATTTATTTAAGGTATAAAGTGTCGATGAATTCTCAAAAGCTTATTTAATTCAATCACAAAATAAATTAAGAGTTTAATACAAATAATTAAAAATAGGTTTACATGTATTCACCTACACACAAATACAAAGTCAGCAAAGTAATAAACTTATTAATCTGGAATTCTTCATTACAAAAAAAGGATGACAACATGCTTCTTATCTTCTTGACTAATAATATAAATGTATAAACGCGAAGCGCATAACAATGAAGTAAAATGTCAAATCACACAATCTGATGAGTTATTCATGAAAAGTACACTATTCCGGATGACTCAAATTCAGCGCAATATGTACGTCATGGGCCAATAAGCATAGCGGAATTTTAACTACAATAAAAATATCGAAATTGTGAGTTTTTAAGACCATCTATTCTTCTGGGAATTTCACATACTTCCGCAATTATTCCATACAAAATCACAAAGAAAGAAAATCTACCTTTCTAGGTCCTATCCTATCATACAAAAATACTCTTTTTCAAGTTATGTTATGAAAGTTAAGACCAAAAAATATGCAGTCTAGTGTTCAAAGAATTTAAATATAAATATTTATTTGAAAACCTTTCATTACTAATGATCTTAGGTAAAGAGAAGAATTTTATTCGTTATTCGTCGACGTTTCTTTGCGAAAGTGTGAAAAAACCCACCTTTACAAGTGCCCATAACCGAATGAAAAGTAAAAATTATCATCTGTCATTACCTAATTTCTTTAAGGACCGCGGTCGGCAAAGAAATTCAATATTTCCTATAATTTGTAATCGCTAGATTCTCCTTAGCCACTCAAGATTACGCCTACGAGCAAACCCTACAATGTCAAAGGGCCACGAGCTCCCTCATACTGAATCTCATGATTACCCAATCCCTTCGACCACTATCCAACGGTTGGTAGTAAATGTTCGCACGTCCTAGAGGATAGGGGCGCCAGCAATTTATTCACGCCTTGAACCATAGAGAGCAAAATAATGTGTATTGCGAATAAATCTTCTTTTTTCTTTTTAACAAAAATAGGAAATTCCCAGATAAAAGTTTACGAAGCAAATACACTATATATAATATCTGTATTTATATCAAGTGCATACCATTAAAACTTCATTTTAAAACGAAACAATAAAACCATATGCGCCTTGACGCAAAGCTTTGATATGTGTGTGTATAATGTATATTGTATATTATATATGTCGGAGACGTGGCCAACTTTCTTGTATGAGAATATTAATTTTTTGTTGCATAAGATTCGAAAACATTATTTGTTTGAAGAGGCACTGAGAATGACAACGAGGAAAACCACACTTTATTCGAAAATCGTTTTTTGCAGTTTCAAGTACTTTAGGTTAAGACCTGTCGATAAGCAAACTCTTTCACAGTTTTTTTAGAGCAAAACTACTAGCATCTAACATTTTCTTAGAATTTTTTGTTTTGAATTATATCACAGAGATCATTTTTTGGTTCTCTTAAAAAATTCCATTTTTAGGCGTGTCTCAATTAAACCTGTCAGTTTTAAAGTAGCGCATATGTGGCGTGGAACGAAGAAACCGACCTTACAACACCTATTCAGCTTTTCAAAAAAATCGTGTTTTCATGGGACGGGCCCTTGCGAGTGTTGAATAAACGTTATATGAAACGCGTTATATTTCTTTCAATCTTGATCGCACACGCTTGAGAATAGGCTCATTCCATAGGGCATGCTTTCGCTACACTCAGAGAAAAAGTTGTCTATAAACAAAAGCATCGTCCTCTTAGCTGTTGTGTTGTGAACCACGTGTATATATATTTTTGACATAAATATAATTATTTGGCTGCAAAATTAGGTAAAGTTAGTCGCATAAAGATAATTTTTCCTGCAAAAGGATTCCTGTTGATACAAATGAAAATCCTCTCAACATTAAATTTAAAATTAAATTCGAATTACGTCAGGAAACCTCTTTTTCTCACAAAAGTACATTTCTCTGAGTGTCTTTAGAATCATTAAAATCCCCGCGTTTGATATTTGGTGCTGTAAGGTTGGTAAAGCTGGTAACTTGGTAAGGTTGGATATTTTTCCATGGTTTCTTTCTGTCTACATAGAAGGTCCTGCGTTATTGTACTCGTATGAATGTATTTTTTCCTATTTTTCATACTATACAGTAACAAATTTGTAAAGGTTACAAAAATTATCAGTCAATCAAAATTTTAAATTAAAGCTCTCAAATCTGAAAAATTCAAACAAATTTTTAAGAGTTCAGAATTATTAATTAAATCATTCAGAATTGAACAATTTGTAATACAACCAATTTTAAATTGAAATCATTCTAAATTAAATAATTTTATTCACAAAACATTACAATTGAACAGCATTTCATAATAAAATATTCACAGTTGAAGGGTATTGCGGAAAAAGCATTAAGTCCATCGGGACGAATTTTTCAAGAGAGAAAAACCCTTCTCAAAAATCCAATTCCCAACAAGCAAAAATAAATTAAAAATGGGAAAGTATATTCGAGATTTGATGGAGCTCTAGAGCTCCATCTTTTTTGAAATTTTGAAAAAGTTGATATTTTTCGAGATACAGATCGTCAAAACTGGACTGCTATCAAAACCGGGTTAGTCCATTTTTTAGATTCCAGTTAACATAAAACATATGCCTGAAACATTATAAATGAATTATGAGACGAACAAAAGGCTGAAAAGTGAATATTAAATTCAAAAAATCGTATCTTAAAAAAATGGATTTTACAATACTACATACAGTGTTATTTTTATGTAAAATATTTAGTTTTTTTGTAAATTTTAAGTACAACTTAGCCCGCAAGTCCTTTTCTTCTTAAAACTTAATCCATTTAGAATTTTAGAGAATGTTTAAGCCAATAAAACGTGTAATAAAAGGTGCAAATTTCTTGAATAATTTTTTATTGAAAGCATTATAAATTGAACACTATGTATTAAATAGAAACTATATAAATTAAGTAACTTTCAAATTAAAGACGATTCCAATCGAACAATTTCAAGTTCAAATATTCAAAATTGCAAGACAATTTCTCTTTAATCTTTCAGAATTGTTAAAATTTTTTAATGAAAGCATTGATCTATGTCAATTCAAAGAATAATTTTATTGTTAATGAAAAAAAAAAATTATATAATATAATCTTCGAATCTGAATTGGTTAAAAGTGTCAAGTGTCATTTCCGACTAAAACCCTAGAGAAAACTTAATAACTACTGACAAAAATCGTGAAATTTAATGATTATAATTTGTAAAAAAGTCTAACCAAACCAAATATTGGCTTACTGATTACTATTTTAGTTTTAGAGAGTGAACGAGATAAAAATCTATACTTCTAATAGTGTTTATACCGACATAGAAGGAAGAAGATTAGCGAACTCTAAAATTTCTTTCAAAACTCTTAAAAAGTAGTTCCTACTAACTGAAGCTATTTTCATGAAAATCTAAAAAATGTACGATAACTCATGTTGAAATATTGAAAAACCTTTCTCTTTTCCAGATTAAAAAGTTATATATAGTTTATATGGAGTGGACAAGACAATGATATTTTTCATTTGTCTTTTAAATTTTTCTATGTAAAACAAATTAAATATATCAGTGTTCTTTCCACTGTATATAAATTATATATATAACCTTTTCACCTGGGTTAGATAGCATTTATTAAATAGATTTGTTTAATTCAAAGATTTTTGTATAATATTTATGATTAAGATGAGATGGAATAATAATACTGAAGATGTTTCAACCTATCATACAGTGAATGTAATTATCTACGTTGGGCACCAAAATAACCCAAGCCAACCACCTCATATAGTCAGGACGTCTCTCCCTTCATATCAACATTCCTGAACGCACGTACACTAGAATTCTTTATAGCTCTTCGGAGACCAACGTACAGCCACACCCTTCTGAACCCATCATTTTTGCCGTGTAAGAAATCGAGGTTGCTAAGCGATGGGAATGAGTAATAATAAAAATAGATAAATAGAGATAAAAATATCATGAGATGGCGAAAATCAAAATTATTTTAAATTATCATATTACGTATGTATATATATATATATATATATATATATATATATATATTTTATCAATTTCGTTGATGACCTTATTTTTGAAATTTCTTGCAGAACCGTCCCCGCTGTATGACAACAATCACTATCACGAGGAGTGCCTAAGATGTAACAGCTGTGGCCTCAACCTGACGGGGCCCAATCAGAAACGCGCACGGAGGTATACTATTTACTTATAATTGCTCTTTTGACAAATGATAACTTCAAAGTATAAAAAAAAGTGCATTCATTTTTTTTATTCATTTGAGTTTATAGGCATCACTCTTTTCGAGTTCTTAAAAATCAGTATGAGAACGATTAATGAACCTGAGGCCCAGTAACATAAGTCACACAAAAAATAATTTTTACAATATTTTAGAATATTTTGATTTATTCCAAATAGATGCTTTGACTTTAAATTCAAACTTTCAAACTTTGTAATGGCTTTGAACTCAACTTCTAAAAGAATTGATTATAAACTTGTTACACTTTTACTGAAAGATCTGGAATTTCCCATGTGTATACAAAATTATTACGTCTCATTTTGTGAACTTGAAAGTTAAATCGAATTTTCTGTGACTTTTTACTTTTATTACCCTACATAAATTGAGTTTCCCACTTAGTTTTTAATGACGTTAGAACTTTTAATTCATGTTGTCAGGATTCTGCTCTCTCTCCAATTTTTCTAACATAAACTGTCTATCGAAAGAGAAACGACTTGTGAAATTAAACTCAAGCAATATATACATTTAACTTCAACTGAATTGCAGTGGAAATATTAAAATTGAACACAACAAAACTGTAAATCATTGCCGCTGAAAATAATCCCCTATGTATTTTTTTCTATAAATATAAAATATTGTGATTGAGTTAATCTTGGAGAACTAAGAATATAGAATTTAAAAATACTACAATTTTTATAATTCCTTAATTGTATTAATCAGGTCACGCTAATAATTTAATCGAGTTGTGTGCAGTCCAGATAGCTGCATCGAATTTTATGTGTTGTAGCGAGTCCGAAATAAAAGTAAAGCCATAACTAAATTCTAGTGCATTTATAACTAAATTCAAGTATAATTCGTTAAATTGCAGTTTTAGCTAGGCTCCTCTTTAGTTGAATTGACGTATCTCAAGAAGATCAAATTTATCCTCATAATCAAATTAAATCGGCTGAATTATTCAAATAACAGGATATTAGTTACAGAATAAAGAAGAATCCATTTGATTTAACATTCAAAATATTATTATCTTATTGATATATTCAAAATCATTGGAAGAATAGAAATTTAATTAGGAGCTTAATTTTAAGGGTTTTAAGTTCATGAAGAAAATTAAAAGGCGTCTTAATTTATTTGGAAAAAAGTTAACTGTTTGGTATTCGGGTTATTCAAGCAATATATTTATATTATGTCTTTGAAGGCTTTATGATTCTTCTACGTAAATATTTGTTCATCAAATAACAGAAAAGAAGAGGTGAAACTGTAAAATATTGATGTTTTAGGGTCACCTTTTACCTATCCCACTAATTTTGAAAATAGTTTTAATGAAATAATCTAAAAATTATGACACAAACACACCTACACACACACACACACACACACACACACACACACACACACACACACA
>CAKNYM010051195.1:83602-147287 GCA_932195095.1 Andricus curvator | reverse complement strand
TATTTATCGAAATTGTAGCCTTTGAATTAAGTTACAGTTAAATTAATTAATTTTGAATTTTAAATAGGACTGCTGTTTCACGATTAATACAGATCTGCATTAATGACACATTCACATCTATGTGAATGTGTCATTTTGTGAGTCATGTATAAAGTCATCATTCTTTACTGACAGTACAATTTTTTAAGAGTGCAATATGTGATCGAATCCATTTCAAAAGAGGATGAAAAAAAGACAAGAGGACGGGGAAGTGAAACAGGAGGGTTGAATGAGCGAGAAGGGGAGAGAGGATCAGTAGTACATACCGTCGAATAGTCAGCAAGTTTGGGTGTATAAGAAGAGTAGCCAAAGTACAGTCGTGCATTCTGGGACCAGATTATTAAGGGTCCAGTAGTATAAGTCAGAGTACAGTCATATATATATATATATATATATATATATATATATATATATATATATAATTAAAAAAAAAAGTTAAACAACCACCGCAGGGTCCCACTGAGAGCAACTGGCATCCAACAAAATGTCAATAGCCCCCAGTAGCACCGCGGTAAATCACACCTATGGCCACGTATCACAGCCCTGACATGGGTGGTCATAGGCAACGACACAATCAATATATAAAATCATATATATATATATATACACATATGACGTACGACGTATAAGTAGTAAATGTTATTGTTTAGTGAGGGAGTTGTGGTCAGCATTTTAGGTGAATATTTTTACTGCCAAACACCTTGACGATATCTTTGTCTTAAAAATTTTTCCTGACAGGCACGCTTGCCAATTTTGCAAAAACTAACTTTTTAAATTTAGTTTCTAGAAATTGATTCGGAAGCTGTCACGTAATATAAATTGAAAGTTATTAAAAAAATAATATTTTAATTTAAAAATTATGTTAGGTTCAAGAATCAAATTCTCTGTGACCTGCACTTTGCGGACGTGGCGCTGATGGAGTGCTCGGACTTCATGCAGCAATTGCGCAGCTTCAAGCCCCAAAGTTTAGGCTGCGCAGTTGCAAGAAGAAAATCTTCAACAACCCTCATCTTTCCCCTACCACCTCAGGCTTGTTCAGGTAATGGCATTGTGAACCTAATCAAACTTTAATTTTTCACTCACGATAAAATGCATTTAAATACGAAAAAGTGTTACCCACAAGTGGTTCATCTACTTTAGCTGACAAGGTTGTGTTTTATCAACAAAATTCTGCACCTCGGTTTTGAATCGTATTAACATAGCAGATGAAACTACGTCAAGAAGAAAATATACAGAAAGAGCCACAGGCGATTCACTCTAAGTTCGAATACCAAGCCCTGTCTTTAAACAGCTTGGTGTTCTACCTTACAGTGATTCGAGTATGGTTACGTCATCGTTCAGAGCAAGATGAAATAGGGTGAAATGGATCAATCGAGGACCGATTTTTGGAAATACGTGACTAGACTAATACAATTTTGCTTGCAGCTTTCGGCCTTCAAACAGCGATTTCGTTGATGCGGAGGCTTAACTTTGAAGGACCCATATAAAAAAAATTAAAATATTTATTATTTTATATGAAAGATACTACAATTCTTGAATTATGATCCTTTAATATTTAAAACGGGTCTGTAAATATTTCATGAATTTCTTAGATATTTTTTTCATCAGAGCTAAAAATATATGAGTTCTTGAGCTCTTTATTTATAAAAATTGCGCCGCAAATCCTAATAATACATTGTCCGGTTTACCCCGCCTAATAATGCAGCTAGATTTTTATTAAATCTAATAAGTAATCAATTTCTGGTTCTGCAGATGAATTTTGTCAAGAGTTTCCTCACAACCTAATCCCCACACCGGGATATTGGATTGAATGCTCCAGGCAGCAAGTCACAACAGACACGATATGGGATGAGAGCGAAAGTGACCGCGATGTCACAGATCCAGAACAAGCCGAAGAGCAACAGGAACAATTTAAACAAAGACAGGACTTTTGTCTCTTCGAAGAAAACGAAATCGATACAGATGACGTTCCTAGGAAGAAAACCACCATCGAGGAACAATGGGAGAAAAATCAGGGGTTCGAGTTGACATCGGTCGAACAAGAGACCTACGAAAAGTATTTCTATGGATCCGAACACTGGAATTATTTTACCAATGACGAAGATCTCGGCCCAGTCATCCTCAGCATCAAACAAGAAACTATTAATGGCAGGGATCAGTTTCGGATTCTTGTGAGGGCCATCAGCTACACGGTTCATGGGCTTATTCCAGCCAGTTGCGTTTTTGCTGATAGGTGAGAAAAAAACATACCCATTTTTCCAGATTGTTTATTTCACGGTTTTTATATTTTTTCTAGTATCATATAACCCCATCACTTTAGGATTTTCCATAACCTTAACAAATAGGCCCAAAACCCCAATAAATCATCTATTCATTGACCACTCAATCCCAATAACCCCATAACACCTTACCCTATAACCTCAAAATGCCATCACCCCAAAACCCCCAAACCCGCTAAAAAAGAGACATATATGCGCGTTGAAGCCCTGGAACATAGTATGTTCGAGCCATGCATGCTTCTTGAACATTAAGCCATTCTTGAAATCCTCAATTTCGAACATTTTGAAATTAACAATGTGGAGGCAATTTGCAGGAAACCTATACAACAAAGGTCTATAGGTATTATATAAGTATAGGAATGTGAAAAATGCATCTATTCATCCTATTGTGATTTAGGCTACAGACAATGTGCACGCAAGATGCTCTGAAGATCTCGAACAACTAGGAGTCAGTAGGGTAATGGTAGCAGCTCAAGAATCTGTTTTACTAAACACGTGTCGCATTTTAAGAAACTTCCTAGTACATCAGGAAGTAGACGATAGAAATCATATGATCTAAAGCTAAGTTTGATCTCAATACAACATCTTCGCAAGAAGTTCCAAACATCGTTTTACAATTTGACATCTTTAGTTCAACAGGCACTTGACATAGTCAGTGGATCATAGAAAAACCGGGTTCGTCCGCGAGAAATTTGAATTTTAAAAATGTGACTGACTTAATGTGACTTAATGACAACTTGCCCTAAGACTAAGACTCTTAACAGAATGTAAACCTTTCTATAGATACATTCAAGTGGTCGTTTCAGAAAACAAAGACTACATCTTATACTGGGATGTTACTATTCAGACGGATCACTACATCCGAGCCAATCGACCCGAGATCGTGATGCGTGAGAAAAAAGGTGGAAGAGCCTACATCATCGACATTGCCACGCAACCTATCCAGGAACAAAGATATATAAGTATAGCAAGCAAAGGCATGAATTAAAGGCAATATGGAGGAATGTCAAACATGCATCAGATGCATGTTTGTCATCCTATTGTGACTTTGGCTACAGGCAATGTGCACGCATGACGCAGTGAACATCTGAAACATCTAGGAGTCAGCAGGTTACAAGCAGAAGATCAAAAAGCGGTTTTAGTAAACACCTCTCAAATTGTAAGAAACTTCCTAGACCATCAGGAACTGAAACCTTATGAACCAGAACTAAATTTTATCGCAACTTAACATTTTCACAAGAAGTTTCAAACATCGTTTTAAAATTAAAAAATTTTTAAGTTAACCCTTTGATGGCACACTTCTTGACGCGTAACATAGCTGGCATACTGGGGTCTTTTTGACCCCAAGCGAAAAAGGCTTCCCGCAAAGAGCCAATTCATTATTTTGAGTAGCTGAATTTTTTACACACTCTTGGAGAGTTACTTAAAAGAATGCTGTGGGTTATTTTAGTTTAAAATTTATTATAAATATGAAAAAAAGATTGTAACAGTTAAACAATAGCCAAAAGTGACATTTTTCACGAAAAAATTAATAACCAGTAATACCATTTTCCATTTACCATTAATACAATTTGTAAATGTTGAATGGCCTTAAATAAGTTTTAACATGCCTGGCGTCTTTTTGACCCCAGTGTGCCAGCGAAGGGTTAATAGACACTTGACATAGTCCGTGGCTCATAATAAAAAAATAGCGTTCGCTCGACAAAAACTTGAAAACCAACAACACATAATGTTACGAAGCTGCACAATATGTCATATTAGACATACTACTCTCATGGGATCACTTGATTGCATTATACAAATGAGCCCGTCACTGTTGATACATACCAGTACAGCCTTGTGTAGAAAGATTCGTATACAAATTCCAAGTCAATACCAAAAATGCCTAATATCCGAGGCTTCCTTTTTTTCACTAAAAATTAAATCACGGAGCGTAAATATTTAAATGTCTTCATCATATAAATGTAATGTGCAATGTTGACGCCCCGAGCCTTTTTTTATTCTAGAAGAAAATCTTTCGTTTATTTTTAGTATATTTTAATTGAAGCTTGTTTCAAATTTTTTTTAATTTGTCCATAACACAAAAACAAATTTAAAACCATTTAATTTATTTAAAATTTTTATGTAAACTTTGAGTCTTAAACTGCTCATTTTGTAAATGATCGAAATGATTATTTTTAGTTTGTAGACCTACGAATTAAAATTGTACAATTTGCATGCGTCTGCCTCACAAATGCAAATACAATATAAAATGTTTATTATTTGCAGTTTGTCTAGTTTTAAACGCTTTGAATTTAATAATCAAATTATAAAGGCTTTTGATTTATAATGCTCAAATACAATTTTTTTTTTCAAACGCTACTAATTGAAAATTCGCAACTAATTTTGAAAGATATAAAAAAGTGATTATTTCTCAAGTGTACCCAGTCAAGAAATCCAAATTGTCTGTTTTAATTCAAACTTAGTGAAAGTGCTGTGCTATTGCATAGCATTTTATGGGGGAAAGTCTTGTCATATGGATGAATGTTTACAGAGGGAGAGCGGATGAAAGTTTTGGGATTTTCGTGGATATCGTCTATTTCGCCAATTTTTAACTCTTCGAATGGCAATAAAAAAACTTTCGTCAAATAAATCTTTAAAACGTTTTTTCACGCCCTTACCATTGATCATTACCTTTTTTTAAATAAATCTTTGACCTTCAAAGATGAAAGTCAAAACAGAATTTGACTTTTTTGGTAAAAGGGCATATTTCTTCATTTTTTCATCACAAAAGAAAGCTTAGGTTTATCCCCTTAAGATCTTTGAGGCTAAAACATGGGATTTTTATTTTTTATTTATGAAAATAGGCGATAAGTTTTTTATTTTTATTCTCAACTTGTTTTATTTCAAGCACTTTTAGTTATTTAATTTTTATTTTAATATTTAATTTAATTTCAGAATAATGTATACTTTTTTAGGCCTTAAAATAAAAATGAGTGGACATAGGATGCTTCCAATTTGAGATAGGCTGTATTTATAATTGTACAAATATTGCATTTAGAATTGTTCAATTTTGCAGTACTTTTAAATTTAGTATTAAATAAGGTTAGCCCATATGGCATTTGAAATTTGTCAATTTCAAGGGCTTCAATATTCAGATTAAACTGAAAAATGTTTCAAACCCCAGGAAAAAACGAAAAATGAACATAACTTGCACTAAATTTTTATAAGGAATGTATGATGATAATGTCAATTTCTAAAGGTCAACTCTACTATATAATATAAAAAACCTAAAAACTGAAACTTTTCAACGAGTGAAAAAGCAGGATCTTCAATCTGGCCATAATTAGATATACAACACAAAATTATTATTAAATAATAATAGTAATTGGTAAACAAAATTTTGGGGAATGTTAATGAAGTAAATAAACAGATTATGTTTACATTACTAAAAAGCACGAAATTCAATCTCCACTTCGTTTTAACTTTCTTTGCGCTTTCTCTTTATTTTTCATCTAAAGTCTATTTCTTGCACTTTCGTTTTACCCCAGCAACTCCACCATCAATCTTAATGTTCACTCAACTTTTTCAGCATCTCTCTAAATTCTCTAGCATTTTCTTCTTGTTCTGATTGCATCTCGCAACAAATGTTCCATTACTTTTATTTCCAACTCGACTTTCGTTCTTCTTTTTATTAATTATTTTTGCTTTCCTTTGATCTATCAATCACCGAATATTTCCAACGCAGTTTCTCCTTTTATTGATCGCCTCTCAGCAAATTCATCACTAAAACATTCTTCTACCATGTGCCAAACGATTTCTTCATTTTCACCTTGTATATTGTTTCTTCCTCATAATTTAATTTAATTTTTTTCGTATCCTAATTAACTCGACTTCTCTCCTTTGAGTAAAGATACTTGAAGTAATAAACTTGCTAAGTCGAGAGGAAAAAAAGTTTCATAGATATTCTTATCTCTTTTTAAATATCCTCTGTAGCTCTTTCGTATGAAATATCAAAGAAAGAGTCTGTAAGGCTTATAATAAAAGAAACTAAAAGCTTTAGAGATTTATATTCTTCACGATAATCCTATAATCTTTTTATTATATACATCTCAGCTTGTATCATTTAATATTGTTGTCTTTTTTTCAGATACAATCGAGAAGAGGTAGTTAGAAGTTTGGGAAAGGAGGTCAATATTAATCCCCCTTTGACTTTGGGACAACTGCCTGACACTCCTGAAGAACTACTTAAACTTGACCAAGTGTTCATCAAATCTGAATTGAAAGTGGGAGTCATCTATGTTCAAGAGGGCCAGTATAGTGAAGAAGAAATACTCGACAACAATGATAGTTCGCTTTTATTTGAAGAGTTTTTACAAATTATCGGTGATACAGTCAGATTGAAAGGTTTTGATAAGTACAAAGGTGGCCTTGATACTGTCCATGATTTGACAGGACTTTATTCAGTTTACACCAATTGGAGAGGGATCGAGATCATGTTCCATGTGTCAACTTTACTGCCCTATGAAAAACATGATCCACAAAAGGTAAGATTTTATATTATAAAAAGTTTTAGACAATTTTTGTTTCGGCGCTCCAAGGCTATCGTTAATGATAATTTTCAGGCCTGTCAATGTATATATTTAACCAAGGAAGGGAGTAATAATGTTACGCAATGTTTGAACGCTTCCTTATCAACCCTTCTGTATCTTAATTACGTTTTAGAATTGAGTTAGCCGAGAAATTAGAAAGCATATTTAGTTTCTGGGTACAACGAAGGACTTACCTAAATGCAGGACAGTGTATAATTATTCAAACTTTATTAATTAATCTTGTGTAACTAAGTAAACAGAATGAAAAAAGTTTCTTTTACTTGAAGACTGAACCCCAAAAGATGATATTTTTTCCTTGGGCAACTTTAATACATACATAATTTAGATGTTTTGTGACTCATTAGGTAAAACCAATTAGTTACACTGTCGTGCAGGTCGACTTTACCATTGCCAAGTACAATAAAAAATCTTTAATCGCAAAGTCACTTTTATAAGCTTTTTCTTATTGCGGATGTATAATGTAATTTTGAATTTTCCTCTATGATTCGTATGAATGTGATATTTTATTGTACCTTGTGTTTTTATGTTCAAAAATTCAATTTGTTTATTTGTAATGTCATTTTTCACAAATAGAACAAAAACTACGTGTCTTATCAAAAACTGATTAATGACAAATTTGTAGCTCTTTATTGGCTGAATAACTTTGGTCTATCTATTTTTTTATAGCTTGTGCTGTTTGGCCAAAAATTTGATTTCTTTATTTTTAATGTTGTTTTTACGAATAAAACAAAAACTACGCGTCAAATCAAAAAGTGATTAATAACGAATTTGTAGTTCTTTTTTGGGTGCATAACTTTTGTCTATTCATTTTTTATTTTCGTATCTTGCATTGTTTGACCTTAAATGGAATTTTTGATTTTTCATTATTTTTTGTGTGATCAAAATTTGAATTTTCGATTTTTTAAGAAAATTAAAAAATTTGTTATGATAATATTGTAGGGCTCCCAAAAATCCACGTTTTTCTTCTCTTGAATTTTTTCATATCGTGCGTAATTTGGCTTAAAATGTTAGTTTTCGTTTGTGTTTTTCGATTTTAAAAATGCTATAACTCTGATAATTTTCTTTTTATCAAAAAAAGTCATAAGGATAAATTCTTCAAGTTTCCAATTACTACGAATGGCCATCTATAGAATTTTCAAATCTTAAAGAAATGATTTAAAAAGGTTTTAAAAAGGCTCTAATTTTCGCATTTCCATCCAAAATAGCTAGTTAACGAGCTCAGTCTTTGTATTATTTGGCCCCTCAAACTGTGTGCCAAAGTACAATTCAATCCGATTAGTCTTTCAAAAGTTAAACGGTATACAGACGATGACAACGACGACGACAGCGACGAAAACGATAACGACAACGACATACAGAGAGACAGACCCCGACGTGAAAACTTTTTCGTCTGGCTCAGGGGGCCTTAAAACGTCGACATTTGATGAAATACGCAAAAGTTATTTTTCACATAAAACCAATACCTTCTAATTGAGATAAGAATGTAATATTATATTACACAAATGAATAATACATAAACCCAGACAGGCAAATTTTGTGTAGCCTACACTTAATGCAATATGAATAGAATTTATAAAAAAATTAAGGTATATTCTATACATGATAAGAACAAATAAAATTTCTTCGCCTCCTTCGACATTATTTTAAATCTTCGGACAGTCTTACGTATTACTTCCATGCAATAGAAGAAAACCAGTGGCTACATTTTTTACGACATTTTAATATTGACATATTCACGATCGTACCAATTCCCTTTTTCGAAAGATACATGATTTATAATAAAATAATGCAAATTAAGGTTTAAATGAACAATGTATCTGCCGTGCGAAATAAGAAAGCCGTTAACTTTAATCAAAGTAGAACTGAGATATAGGCGCAATAGTATATTATGCACCTAGGGGGAGAAGAGGGGCTGTTCGACCAGTGTATGTTTTCAGGAGAAGTCTTAGGCGAGCGCGTAGCGCGGGTGACGGACAACTATGCACGAGCCCATCTGTTCATGTCGGTGGCCACTGGTACAACTGTGGACCTTGTTAGCCACAGGCGCAACTGTGCATAGATTGTACCCTAGCAACGGTTTACGTGTTCAGATGGGAAACTCCAAACTGTGCACGTGCACAAATGGGAGACTCCAAAATGTGCACGACTCAATTTTCGAGGGGTACAACTGTGCACGAGTGCACGTCGAGGGCCAGTGGTACAACTGAACACCTTGGTGGCCACCGGCACAACTGTGCACTTGCACAGATGGGGTACTCCAAACTGTGCACGTGTCAAATTATACGATCCGGTTTTCAACTTACAGGTCCACGTGCACAGATGAGGTACTCTCAACTGTGCACGTGTACAGATGTTACCCTCGAAAATGTGTACGTCACAATTAATAAGGTAAGATGCTTAACTTACAAGTCCGCGTGCACATATGAGAGACTCCCAACTGTGCGCGTATCAGTTAATAGAATTAGACTCTTTATTTAAAAGTCAACGTAACCAGATGGTACCCTCATAACTGTGCACGTATTAATAAATATGATTAGACTTTTCATCTGAAAGTCCATGTGCATAGGTGGTATTCTCCCAACTGTGCACGTCTCGATTAATGCAATCATTCTTCACATATAAGTCCACTTGCACAAATGCTTCCCTCCCAACTGTGCACGTTACAATTAATAAGATTCGACTTTTCATTCAAAAGTCCACGTGCACAGATGGTACCCTCCCAACTGCGCACGTTTAAATTAATACGATTGAACTTTTCATTTAAAGGTCCACGTGCACAGATGGTATTCGCCCACCTGTGCACGTGTCGATTAATGCAATTATTCTTCACCTATAAGTCCACATACACAAATGGTACCCTCCGAACTGTGTACAGAATAAGAACATACTTAGACCATGGTTCATTTGTACCATACTGGCCCTCGAAGTGCACAGTTGGGAGTGTCCCGTCTGGGCACGTGCACAGTCGTGCCAATGACCAAGAACGTGCACAGTTGTACCACTGACCCTCGACGTGCAATCGTGCAAAGTTGTACCTCTCGCAAATTGAGACATTCACAGTTGGGAGTCACATCAGTGCACGTGGACTTGCAATTTTAAAATCTGATCGTATTATTTTAAACGTGCACAGATGGGAAACTCCCAACTGTGTACGTCAAAATTTATACGTGCACAGATGACCTGTGCACAGTTGTTCCTGTGGCCAACAACGTGCGCAGTTGTACCAGTGACCACCGACGTGCACAGATGGGTTCGTGCACAGTTGCGCCGTGCACAGTTGCGCCGTGCACAGTTGTACCCTACCCGCGTAGCGCGAGCCGGAGACGAGAACTGAAAACATACACAAATCGAAAAAGTTTCTCTCTCCCTTGGCACATACGATATTTTTTATAACAAATGGATTATTTCACACATTTCTCGAAATACAGTCATGATTTCTGTCCATATTAGGTTTTGAATAAAGAATCATGAAATGTATGTTAACTTATTCCAAATTATCAAAAATCCAATGTCTATAAATTTGCGGAAATTTATGTAAATTTTCTGTTATTTATGGTGATTTTATAGGTAAATATGGTAACATACCATAAATTACTCAAAATTCATTTTTTTAAATTTCTATAAATTTCCGGTTTATGAGAATTTTCGGTAATTTATGGTAATTTCACAGGTAAATATGCTAACTTAACATAAATAACCAAAAATTCATTTTCACAAATTTCCATAAATTTCCGGAAATTTATGAAAATTTTCGGTCTTTAATGGTAATTTTACAGGTTAATATGGTAACTTACCATAAATTACCCAAATTCATCGTAAAAATTTCCATAAATTTCCGGAAATTTATTAAAATTGTCGGTAATTCACGGTAATTTGATCAGTTACATATGGTAACTTTCCATAAATAACCACAAAATTCTATTATCTGCAACCAAAATTTCCTTACAATTTTTACGGTGAGTGTGCTGATAATCGTAAAATGCGAGCTCATAGGTGTATAATTTCCAATATTCACCCTTATTTATTATTTGCCCCGCTTCATAGGCGACGAAAAGGGCTGATATCACGCATGTATCATAAAAATGCATTTTTCGTAACCCAAGAAAGAAAAGACAGTATCTTTAAAAAAAATTAATTGCCATAATTTTATTATAAATCATATAAAGCATGAAACAGGGACTTTTTGCGATCGTAAATATATCAATATCTCAAATTTAATAAAAATGCAGTTACCGGTTTTCTTGTTTTGCACGGCAGATTAATGTACTCTAGGTGCCAGATATCCATCAACATCTAGGAGATACAAATCCAGATGCAGTTTCGACAACCACAACGTATACTGTATAAAAGTGGCCCAAAAAACAAAAAGTTTCTAATTTGGTTCGAGGCATCCCCTAGTTTTGATAAGTCCCTATAAAAAGTGAACAAGTGTATTTTTTTTCGTTCAGCCTTAAAGTTTCCCATAGTAATCACATGTAACAAAAAACATTTTTGTCAATTCTGTCTTAAACGTGTAAATTATAATAAACTTAGGCGTCCTTTTTAAGATCTCATGAAAATACTTCAAGGAATACGCATTCATCATTATTTGTTATTTTTATCCCCTAATCTCCTTCTATGGTACACCAAAAACAACCCTATGAATGTGCAAGAAGAGTTTTGCGGAATATTGGTCTAATTCTTTATTTTTTTCCATTTTTAGAGTTTTCTAGCCTCGGCCTGAAACCCTTATAGTTTCGGTCGCGTGTCCGTCCGTCGTACTTTTTCCCTCGAACCACTCCTGTCCCATGAGAAGCAAACTATCCCCCATTACCGAAATTTACCTAGGGGCACCACTTGACCCACTGAACCTCATATATATCTCTCAAGATCCGTACCATCACGCGGGATACCGTCTATCTCTTGGGAGCCCACTTATCCCAGCTGAACATTTCTGTACAGGAACCTCGGAGAATCCTGCACATGTTCCTAGCCCCTTCTTCAGGATTCTATACATGAACCTGCATAGGAACTAATCCGCGAGGGTTCGTTAGTGGCTTAACTCTCTCGATAGTGAGTTGGATCTCTAAGGGAATAAAAGAAAGGTAACTTTATAGCTATAAGCGACATAAGTTTTCATGATGGCCTTCTGTAAAGAACCCCATACCCGTTTCTATACAGGATCCTTCCAAAGGTTCCTTTGCTGGCTCTCTGTAAAGGAATCTATTCACGTTTTTCCGTACAGAAATCTGGACCTGTACGGGATCATTCCAAAGGTTCTTTTGTCGGTACAGGTTCTTTTGCAGGATCATGTACAGTTTCCTTTGCTAAAATCCTGTACAGGAACCTGACAGGTTTCTTTGGAGGTTCCTGCACAGGTTCCTATACAGGAACTTACGCAGATTCCTGGTACACCGGTTCCTGTCGCGGATCCTGCGAGGGAACTTGCGCATGTTCCTGTAGATGAACCTGGGTATTCAAATACCTGTACAGGTTCCTGCATTATCACGGATGTTGCTGCAAGAAATTCCCTAGGGAGGATCCTCTACAAGTTCTTGTGCAAGTGAGACGCATTTGCAAAAAGTATCTATGAAGGATCCTGTACAGGTTCCTGAGCAGGTGGGACACTCGCAAAAATATCTCTTGAAGGATCCTGTGCTACTTCTGTCCCACATGAATATTCCTGTACAGGAACCTGTAAAGGATCCTGCTGTGTAGTTTTTCTGAAGCATGCTGATACTGAGGAACCTTTAAAGGGCCCTTCACACACACACACACATATATATATATATATATATATTTTTTGGTTTTGGTTCCTTGGGAATCGAACCGAAGGGCCTATGACAAAGCCACTGAACGCGTCCTCGGGTAGCGGATGGAGGGTCCTTGTAATAAGGGTTTCTGCTGAATATGGTTACAATAATTTATAAGCAGTCGCGGACAATTGTCCAGGGATGGTCCCGAAGCAATAATCCCTAAGCGGAGGCATAACAACCGTGCCGAAAGTTGAATGGCACCTGGGTGAGGTGTCTCAAACGGTGACTCTGGGGGCTCTACAAGGATGGACGAGCCCTTTTCCCTAGCTGCTCGTGGGAACAACAATGAGAACACCAAACATAGTTGTAGTAAGTGCGGTTCAAAACAATCGAATGCGCAGGGCTCCCGACAATGGGTCGGACAACAATACCGACTACCCTAGATTTGGGGGAGCCAATCAAGACAGAGTTAATGCGATTGATCGGCAGAATCTCATTACTTTTAAGTGGACGGATCGACTCAGGGACGACCTGCTGCAGCGCTATGATACCAGTATGGCCCCTGAACGAAAAGGTTACATGGCGCGACTGCATACTCTGTGGTGCGAGAAACACCCAGAGCTCTCGCATTTTTCGCATAAACGTCTGCGAAACCGTGCCGAGGAACTCCGGAAAAGGGGTTATATAAGCGGAGCGCCAACTCAGCCGCAGCCAGAACAAACCGGCAACAGACAAAGAGGGCGACACTGAGACCAACTGCAAACAGGCATCCAATAGAGGAAGAACGATGCTTCAGGACCCAAAGAAACATCAACATTCAGATTTCTTCCAAGCCAAAAGATCTAACTGAACTGGATGATGAGCTTCGTGGAGGTATTTCCGAAGAATCCGACCTCTGGACTATCAATTGTGGTGTGTACAATGCAGCGAGAACTTTGGCAGATGCAAACCGTTAAACAAAACCAACGGTTGATCATAAGACAAAAAGACGAATGCATCAACTCAGCACGAAGATAGGCTGGGCAAGACAGTACGCGTCCCGCATTCAGTGTGTGATTGACTACATATTATCTGGCAGGACTTGCACTGCCAAGGTTCGAGAGTTCGCGCGCGAACTGCGGGTCCGTCATCACACAATCAACAAGTCAAAGCTACTGACCATCAGACAGCATACTGTTGACAGAATAAAAGTACTATCTAACGCTAGAAGAAGTCTAGTACGGAGAGAGGAATGTCAGAGAAAATCAAAGTTTTTGTCTGACCCATCTCGACTCTTCCAATACCCTCCAGTTACTGTCGACCATCCGCCCAAACCAGAAGAGGTCGAAGCATTTTGGAGAGAAGTCTACGATGTCGAACATCCACTTGAAGAAGGCTCAAAGAACATAAATAGTTTCAAGGAGCTGTGCAATGCCCTCAAAGCACCTGAGGAGGAATGCCCACCTATCACTATCGAGGAGGTGAAAAACGTATTAAGAGGCATGACGAACTATTCCACTCCGGGACCAGATGGTATCAAGACCTTCTAGTGGAAGAAGTTTCCTTCAATCCACCAGCATCAAGCCCGAATTTTCACCTCATATCTAAAGGCGGAAGAGCCTAGTCCGGAGTGGTTGGTGGAAGGGCGCACAGTGCTCCTGCCGAAGACGGGCAACTTAGCTGATCCTAAGAATTACAGGCCAATATTTTGTCTGAACACACTGTATAAGATCTCACAGCTATCCTAAATGATAGGATTGTTCGGACAATTGGACTAGGGATGGGTAACGCTCGGTGATAATCGATTCCTTGATTCCGCCAGATGCGTCGATTCCGAGGAATCGAAGAATCGAAGGCAAGAATCGATTCTTCGATTCCTATTTCAATATTCCCCCACTCCCCACTCCTCAAAAAGCCTGCGCAAATTAAAAATTTTAAAGGGTTTTTGGAGAGGTTTGTTGTAAAAATTAAAAACAATGCAATAAATATAAATTTAATTTCATGTTTTAATGTTTTTTAAGAAAATTTATGAACTTTCATTAATTTGTTTTTAAACTTAGAAAGTAAATGGCGGGAAATTTAAGTGTAAAAAGTGCAAAGTTCAAAATTTCAATACTTTAACTGTAAAAATATGTTATCTGTTCTTTTTTACATATACAGGGCCGGCGAATAATGTGGGTAAGGTGGGTAATATTACCCACTCGAATGAAGCAACTGACGCAACGCAAGTTTATGGAAAAGACCTCTAATGAAATAACCGAAACACGCCAGTAACCAATCACAGATGTCCTTTAGGAAAACGAAAATTGATTTTTTCTTAACTCTGTGATCGGAATCGATGTCGATTCCGACGAAGAATCGATTCCCTAGAACCAAGAATCGATTCCGAAGAATCGAGGAATCGACGCGAAGAATCGATTCTTCGAAGGAATCGGAATCGACTTGGCCATCCCTAAATTGGATCTGTGTGGCGAGAGATATAGAACAACGCGGCTCAAAGAAAGGCGTAGCAGGGTGTCGGGAGAACCTGCTCATCGATAGATGTGTTTATAAAGACGCAGCATCCTATCAGCGATTCCTATAAATAGCCTGGATTGATGACCGGAAAGCTTTCGATTCAACCTCCCATAGACTTATCATCTGTCTGTTGGAAAGCTTAAAGGTTCATCCACACATCGTGAGGTGCATAGAGGGATTAATGCCGCTTTGGAAAACCAGATTTACTATCTCATCTGGAAAACATCGTGTGATCACTAACAGTGTCACCTTTCAGAGAGGTGTGTTTCAGGGCGACACCATGAGCCCTCTCCTCTTTTGCCTCAGATTATTGCCCTCGCACTTCACCATTCCGAAGGGTACCTCTGCGGCAAACCTGGAGATCGAAAGCATACCCAGATAACAATGTGCTCACACCTTGCCCGCATGGTGTTTGCACGCGTGTCGACCGATCGGCACGATGCGAGGGCAAGAGTGCAGACATATGTGTCCTCATATGCGTCGCACGCGTGTCGGCACGTGCGTGCCAGCGTCGTGCTAGCATGCACATGTTTCAGTTATAATTATTGAAAACAAGATGTTAAAAATAACATAAGTAAGAGGAAACATTGTATGACGTTTTTAAGAAGAGACTCCTGTGTTGAAAGTTGTTCTTTAACAACTGATGATGCAACAGGTGTTTATTCCAAAATTGACATACACAAAATTATTCCTGCTACCTCTTAAATAATGTATTAGCGAGAAATATATATTATCTGAAAATATTTTTTATTTCGAACAATTTAAATTATTCAACACAGAACGTTTATACATCACTTTTGTTAAAAAACAAAGGGGTTTTAAAGAACACTATACTTTCGAATCATCCAGTTAATTACTTTCAATTATTTTTCAAGATGCATATTTTTAATCGTTCTACTACTAAGATTCAAGAACTTAAATCTCAGAAGTAGAACGATTAAAAATGTGCACTTGAAAAACTTGTTTTCGATCATTTTAAATCTGAATATAGTAAATATAGTGAAAAATAGTGAACCATTTTCCGAACTAAAACCCAAGAAAAAAGGTCTATTTAATTTGAACAAAAATAATTATTCACTTTTACTTCAACTTTTTGTCTGTAAAATGAAATGAAGCGAATTTGATCAGAGTTTTATTTTTACACAACTGCTATATTATGTTTTTAGTAATAATGCGCTTTTTGTGTCACACTCTTCACCGCACGCTATATGTCGACATTTTGCCCTAAGTACCTGACGAGCATGATAGACGCACGCTGTGCTGCATATCATGCAGACCGTGTGCGGGCACTATGCGGGATTACTTATTACCCTCAGAACGTGCTGTCACTGTGCTTGCATTGTTGCCGACACATCGTGCTTGCACGTCATGCGCCCATGTGCGTCCGCGTGCATTGTTATCTGGGTAAGGTCACTCATGTATTTTACATGGATGATCTCAAGATCTATGCTAAAAATAAAGAGAAACTACATCTAGATCTAGACATTGTCGAAAAGTACACTCAAGAGATTGGAATGGAGATCGGGTTAGAGAAATGCGCCAAGGTTAATTTGAAGGAAGGAAAACTTAATGACATCCCCGAAGATCCTGAGTTCGTCTACAGAAGCGCTACATGACACCTTGGCGCTGGAGAGACCTATATATACCTGGGCATGCCACAGAGCTGCATTCAGAACGTGACATCTATAAAGGATACTCTCCGATGCAGATACAAACGTCTCATCCGACGGATATGGTCTTCCGAACTGTCGGCGAGGAAAAAAGTATCTGCGACGAACATGCTTGCCGTCCCAGTAGTACTCTATTCATTTGGAGTAGTTCCATGGACGAAGGACGAGCTCAGATCCCTTGATATCGGGTCCTGAAAGGTTATGCACATGAACAAAAGCATGCACCTTAAGTCTTCTGTTCCGCGACTTTACATCTCATGCCGTCAAGGTGGTCGCGGGATACTGAATCTTGAATGTCTTTACAACAGGATTATTCTGGGTACAGCACATATAGTCGCAAATGGACAAGACCCTCATCTTAAAATGATCATGAAACACGAAGAAGTGGGCAAAGGGGCATCAAATCTTATCCATCTTGAATACTCACTCCTGAACGCTCGGATTAAGAAAGCACAGGAGAAAAACTTCCGCGAACAGCTCCTCGACAAGAGGATGCACGGCATCTTCCACAGAAATGTGAAAGATCAGTCGATGTCGTATGAGCTTACATTTGCTTTCCTCAAATCACCCGAATTGAAGTCGGGCACGGAGGACTTCATTTTGGCATGTCAAGACGGTTTCATTTCCACTTTAGCATACCGTCGCCACATTTTGTGCAAAGACATTCCCGATGATAGCTGCAGAGCGTGGCATGCACACCCCGAGCATCTGGGACACATACTATCTAGTTGTCCAACTCATGCGGAAACGACCTACATCCAAAGGCACAATGCGGCACTAAGAGTGCTTTATTATCATCTCTGTCACTCTTACGGCATTAGCCCAAATAATGCTCCGCTAAACGCTTCTAGGAAAATAGAGTCAATTGTCGAGAATGAGAAGTGCCGCGTATACTGGAACTTCATATTCTCGACAATTGTTTCTGTTGCGCACTCGAGGCCTGACATAGTTCTCCTTGACTTCGAGAAACGAACAATGTTCATTATCGAATTTTCGGCATCAGCTGACAGAAACGTCACAGCCAAGGAAAAAGAAAAGAAAGAGAGGTATAAAGATCTTATAAGGGAGTTACAACGCTTATCCCCGGAATATTCTGTTAAGCTAATCGTCTTAATCATCGGCGCTCCTGGAGGTGCCAAGGTTTCACTGGTTAATACCCTGAAAAACATCCCTGTGTGTCAACAAAATGCTGAGAATCTTGCGGGGAAAATGCACAAGGCGGTCGCCTTTGGGGCGTTCCGTGTCCTCAGGGTGCACGAGACTTTTGCCGGATCGTCGTATGAAATTCGTCGGAGACTGTGACCACCTATCTATCACCCAGCGAAATTCTGCGGTTGTCCTTATGACAAACTTTTAACTTTATGTGTACATATATGCACATAAATATACATACATTATATATATATATATATACGTTGCTGTACAGGAACATGTGCAGGAACCTCTAAAGGAACCTGTTAGGTTCCTGCACAGGAATTTTCGGCTGGTTGAAGAGGTATTTTCAGCTGGGATCCCATAGAACCCAACCTCACCCACGGGAGAATACCTGTTCCTCGAGACCTCAAGTATCCCTCGGATTTCGAGGTGTCCCACAAAACCCCGCCTATCCCTCGGTACCCCATCAAACTCAGATAACGCCATCTACCTCTCGGGAGCCCCGTTATGCCACTAGGAAACGGTACTGATTAAAAACACGTTGCGTATTTTTGTTCCAGCATATTTTACCAGATTTTAATTTTTATCTTGGCATATCTTTTGACGGGGTTTCATTTTCTCTTCAGGCATATTTTTCTCTTCCGGAGATAGGAGTAGCTACCGTAATAGCACGGAACGTTCCTGGAACGTTCCAGCGGAACGTTCCAGGAAGGTTCCCGGAACGTGTAAATGTCCGCCCCTTGGGAACTTTCCACTGGAACGTTCCAGGAACGTTCCACTGGGACCTGAGGGGAACTTTCCATTATTGTTATTTTTAACAACAATTATCTCGTAAACCGTAAGAGATAGGTAAAAATGGATGTCATTTTTGAGTTTTGAGTACCGCATATACTACACTATAATATGATATCCGTATCATAAACTGACATCGATTTTGACCTATCACTTACGGTTTACGCGATATTTATTAATAATAATAACAATAACGTTAATTTATGTTTGGAACGTTCCAGTGGAACGTTCCTGGAACGTTCTCAAGCGGCGGATATCTTACACGTTCCGCTGGAACGTTCCGGGAACGTCCCAGGAACGTTCCGTGCTATTAGGGTAGCCTTCAATTTTCTATTCCGGCATATTTTGCCTGATATAAAATATGCCGAAAGTAAAAATTAAAATCCGATATATATTTTCAGAAGGCAATACTCGACCTTCAACATATCCTTTTTTTTCAGCTCCAAAGAAAGAGGCATATTGGGAACGATATTGTGTGTGTCGTTTTCTTGGAGGCCGACAATACCAGTTTTAGTCCAGCTTGTATAAAGTCACATTTTCTGCATACGTTTATATTAGTTCGAGTGAGCCCAAGAATAAAAAGGAAAGTCACTAGGTACGAGGTGTCTGTGGTAACAAGGGATGAAGTTGGTGCTTACAAGCCTTATCTTTGGGAACAAAGTGTGTTCGAAAAGGGTGAGATATGAAATATTTATCGTACTAGAATTAGTCTTATTTTATTTTTCAGCAAAATTTTACATTTTATGTATAAATTAAATTCATATTTTCCAGGTCCCATGTTTCGAGAATGGATTCTTACGAAAATCGTCAATGGCGAAAGAGCGAGTTACTCTGCACCGAAATTCGCTAGAATGCAGGAAAGAACAAGGAGCCAAATGTTGGAGGACATAGTTGCTAATTTGGCGAACCATGCAGAAACAGGACAAATTCCAAAACCTTACAGGCTAGCCATTCTTTAATTTTCTGAAAATACTTCACCTAAAATGTTGATTTTAAGTTTTAGATTTAGGAAGTTTGAAAAAATATATATTTCTTTAATAAATCATTTTTGTTATTCAGGCGTGGGTCCTGGAGACCCATTGGACACATGAGACCTTCTTCGCCTTTGTTGGACTCAGTTCGGGATCAATTTGAGGATTACGACCAACTAGCGAAAGATTTCACCAGAGTATTTTTGAATAGTACAGAAAATGTCACTCTTAACGCGAGTCTTTTCGACGTTTCATTTTTGGTACCTGGTCAGCAAAAGCAAAAAGTACGATTTATAGGAGTCAGAGCTATTTTAGGAGTTCGAAGCCGGTGTGTATTCAATTAAAGAACTGCAACTAAAATGAATTGCAAAGCCGCAATTTATAAAAAAGAAATCGGAAAGTTTATTCTATGATTATTCTGTCTGACTTCAGAGTTTTTCAAGAAATGTTATATGGAATTCAAGCTGGTTTTGGAAGTCCTCAAGTTCCTGTCGCTGAATTATTAGCAAGACCAGCACCAACTTTACTCAGTCCGCAGAGGCCAAAGAGTTCGAATTTTCTTCAAGTACCCGACATGGAAAGCCCTAGGTACGCAAAGTTACAAATAATTAGTCTAACCGCCGAGTGATTCCATATGACAAATAAAATCCGATAAGCAATTTTGCAGTTTGATAATTTGTATGTATTGTGGTATATTTTCTAATGATATTTGTTTAAAAAATGTTGCTACTAATATTACTCCTAATAAACCAACATTAATACTTTACTATGCTATCATTTTTCTTTCTGTTTTTTTTTGTTATTTCTAAAATTCTAACATTTGGGAGAAAAGTCTTCTAGAGATTAACAATGCAAATGAATTAAACTGTTCTCGAGCGGTAGGACTAATGATCATAAAATTGGTGTCGAATGATTATTAATATATTATCTCATGAAATATATATTAGTGCTGTATTTTATTACTATAATATTGTAATTAATCTGTGTATTTAAGTTTTTCTTGGCACATCCATGTTTCCTATCCTCACAGCACAAGCATGACTCTGTTACTCTGATTTCTCAATACATTTGGTAAATATAACCTATTCTGCTATGCTAATCAATTATAGAGATCTAATATGCTACTCCTAATTATCTTCTACAATCAAAAAAAACTTGCGTGAGAAATATTTTTTATTTGCTTTGGTAGTGTGTCAACGATTTCAGATTTTCCTTCATTACAGATAAATACGTGTAAAAAACACTAACATCTCAATTTTACAAGATTGTCCTTTCGTGTCTGTTAATGAAACATCATTTGATTCTGATAATGTCTGTATGCTTTACATTTTTTGTCATTCATAAAAATAATAATGAAAACAGAAAATAAAAATTTTAATTTGGAATGAAGGTTAAGTGATACTGAAAAACTCACCTATTTTAAATGTTATGATTCTTAAATTGATTTAAAAATTATTTATCTGAATATATTAATGTATTATTTTCTAATTAAATATTATGTACTTATATTTCTATTGCATAAGTAAGGTCATAAACCTCTTCAACTCACCTCAAACTATTCACAGATTCGTATATTTGACAATAAAAGAAAAAGACAAAAAATTCGACCCGATCGACCCTAAGAATCAGAGATTGGTTTTAAAAATTATTTCTTTAAACAATAATAACCATAACACAAATTACTCTTTTTCAACTATTTAATTCCAGCAAAGGGGTCATAATGCTTCATAAATATAATAAAATTTAGACGCACATTTTGAAAAGGAACTTTGAACTTTTCAAAAATATAATATAACGTACGATTTGAATAGTAACCATAACGGTAATTTATTGTTTATTTTTGTAGTTATCTTAAAATCCTGTAAGCTGTGTAAATGTTTAATTAAGTATCTATATTCTGTATTTGTATAAAAAATGAATTTTTATTTCGATTTTAATCTTTTCAAAATTGATTACCTTTTATTGGCATGGTGCGTGAAATCCAAGCGACCAATATTTTAAGGAATGATAATAAAATTATAATTTTTCCAGAAAAAATTTGTTTGAAAATAATGTCACACAGCTGCAAGTGAATAAATTAAATGTTAATGTTATAATTATGTTAATAATGGCTGTAAAGTTTTCCAGCACTGCATTACGCAGCGCAAGTTCTGAAAAAATCTAAAGTAATGGTTTACTTTTTCAGAAATCGCGATCAAATTCTATGGCTCCAAGGTCTCGATTTAAAATTGCTTAAAACTTATTTTATACATTAAATTTATTTTTCATCAATATTTGCGCAAGCACGTAGTCGCTAAATTTAAAAGAAAGCTTTCATTGTTTTTTCTACAGATTTACGTACAACCGATACGATATTGACTCTTTTAAAAATGTACATAAACTCTCCAAAACCAACTTTTTGCTTTCCATTCCCGTAATCCTAGGGGATCCTATTCCAATCCAGGTAATCTTTTTCTTTTTAAAATTCTCTCTGGTGTTCCTCCGATTCCCGAAGTGCCGCTTTGCGGTTTCTGTGAGATACTGGTTCTGAAATGTTTAGGCCCAAAAGTGTACCATCCTCGCCTATGGTGAAAAGGGCTTTTTCTCGGCTGGGTACCATTACTGCGGGCTGGGGAAGAAGTATAAGAAAACATGGAAGTGGAAATACATTGCAGAGCGATGACCGGAAACGATGGTCCAGTTCACAAGATTGCAGCAGTAAGTTTTTAATATTCCTTAAATATCTTGTGATTTCCAGTTCAGTTTTTTTCTCTATTTTTCCAAGTATCAGCAAAATTCATTCAAAGAGTTTATTCGTACGACCAGTCGGACGAATGTATAGTGGCATGATTAGTGAGAATTTTGCCTTTTGTAGATTGAGTATGGCCAGCCGTACGATTATCCTCCCTAATAGCACGAAACGTTCCGCGGGAACTTTCGGAACGTTCCAAACATAAATTAACGTTATTGTTATTATTATCAATGAATATCGCGTAAACCGTAAGTGATAGTTCAAAATCGATGTCAGTTTATGATATAGATATCATATTATAGTTTAATATGTGCGGTACTCAAAAATGACATCCATTTTTACCTATCTCTTACGGTTTACGAGATAATTGTTGTTAAAAATAACAATAATGGAAAGTTCCCCTCAGTTCCCAGTGCAACGTTCCTGGAACGTTGCTGTGGAATGTTCCCAAGGGGCGGTATTTTACACGTTCCGGGAACGTTCCGAAGGTGCCCGCGGAACGTTCCGTGCTATTAGGGCTTGATCAAATCCATAACCGGTACTCTCTAAATTTGATTCTGTGAGATGTCATTGATTCTCAGTGAAAATCATTACTGATGTCAATCAGCAAACCACTTCTAGCTATTTGAATAAGTGGGATTGCATTTTAAATCAGTGAAAGTTCTTACTGGGTTTATTCAGTGACCCTTTTCTCACTGAGTCAAATTTAGAGAGTACATGTAAATTTTTCAATTTTTCACGTTTGATAACAAAAAGAAAAGCTAAAAAGTGTTATCAAATACAGTTTCTCTTTATTTTTCTGAGCATCAGGATATCTGAGCATTCAAATAATAAGGTACTCCTCACAGGAAGTCTAAATATACATAACCGGAAATTCAACTGTAAATTTTTCAACTTTTCACTTTTCAATCGGCGAAACGAGGAATCAGCTCGCAATTTCGATCACCGGGAAAAAGCCGACAATATTTTTGAAAACCGGGGATTTTCAATTTTTTTCAAATCCAAAATAACAGCCAAGGCCAATTACAGGGCATACAACTTAATTGTAATAATACAATGCCTTAATATGTATCTTACATTTATTTAATATTTTTCATATTTGTTTTTTTTTACTTTTGCAACAAATATCGTCTCGCTTTTCGGAAAAAAATGTGTTTCGAATTGTGTTTAGTGTTACCAACCATCTCCGTCAGGAAATCGAATATCATTTTTTTGTCTCTAATGACCCGGAAACACTGACTTTTGGAAGAATATTTTTCTCTGATACTCAATTTTATGTAATTTATTACATAGGAATGTTTGGTTAGAAATTAGGTTTCTTATAATCTTTTTTGAAAATACAAATTTAATTTTCTCTGGAAATGTTTAATGCATTTGTAAAAAATTCAAATTAAAAAATGCATAAATTAATAGAATCTAGTTTAGATGGGTGTAAGTTCGTAAGCCCTAAAAAAACCAAAATGGAAAATTTTTAACTGTGAATTGTGCAAGCCCAAAGGTAAAAAATTTGACAAATTAAGATTTTAAATATAAAGAATTCAAATTTTCAAGTTTTTGAAGCCTTCAAAGGGAGATGATTTAACCAAATATTGTTGCCATCGATTTAAGAACAAAATAATTCAAATCAAGGAATAGTTACAAGTTACTGTATTTACAGATAAGGAATCCAAGGACAAAGACAAAGGATCCAATTCACTAGCAGTGCCAAGATTGAGTGTCTGTGCAGATGCTCAAAAAGTTGACAGAGCCAAATTGGCACAAACCGAGGTAATTTTAGTTTTAACGCTCGTAAAATATTGAAATCAGTATATATATGTAGCATTTACTTCTAAAAAATAGCATAGAATTTCTATTAAAGCTTCTATTAAAGCAAATGTGCAATTTGTATAAAGTCTGCAGGGAGGCTATTATAGAAATTCAATAGGTGTACTATGTTGCATTTATATTAAACATACTTCGCTAATAATTATAGTCGATTTGCAACTCTGTCAGAGGTTGCAGACATGTAAAATTTTAAGACAATCACATTTTATTGAATAAGTGTTCGAAAAAAAGTAACATTTCTGCAAATTGAAAAGTACCTAGAATTCGATTATTTAATACGAAATATAAATTCTTATTCAACTTAGAGATCGGGAAAATTTGTATTTATGGATGAACGCAAATTTTGTTAATAACTTTTAAAAAATGAAACAAAATGAAGTTGCAAACTTTCACAATGATTTCAATTATTGTTTAAAACTAAGCTCTCGATTTTCAATCCATTATTTATAGGAAATTTTCAGTTTTTTATATTTGTTGCTTGTCAACCTTTTTGTTAACTGTGGCTCAGTATTTTTTTTTTGCAATGTGGTTGCAATTGTTTCAGACCATCACATGTTTATAGTATTGAGTTTGCAGCCCAATAAGATATCGGGAATCTGTTAAAATCTCACAAATGTAAAAGTTGTAATAGCTAGAACATTGTGCGCGCAACGCGCGCACTTATTACCCTTTCTTTAGAAAAAAACTCGGTTTATTTTCCATCATTTTGTTATGGATATTACAGAAAATCTTATATAATTTGAGAAAGTTGTATGCTTTTTAAGGAGATATATTTTCAGAATCATGTACAGTTTAATTTTCCAAATTCCTGCACAGGAACCGTCAAGATTACCTGTACAGGTTCGTGTGCAGTTTCGTGTACAGGAACATGTGCAGGATGCGCCGAGGTTCCTGTACAGGAATTTTCAGCTGGGTTTTTTCTTCTAATAATCGTGAATAGCGACTGAAAAACCTGTTTTGGTTGAAAGTTGAACTACGTAGTCGAAAGTGGAACTACTTTGTTAAAAATTCATTTTTTTGGCTGATGACCCATCGTTTTAGTTGATTTTTTTTTTCAAAATTCAACAATTTTGTTAAAGACTTTTTTTAAATTAGTATGTTAACTAAAAATTTCACTGTTTTATGTTTGGTTGAACTTGAATCTTCTTCCGTTGAAAATTTAACTATTTTTTGAAAATTTCTGTGTTTTGTTGAAACTTTGTATTTTGTAGTAGAATATTAATCTTCTTAGTGACTAATTCACCTTTTTGGTTGAAAATTCAGCTATGAGGTTGAAAATACTATTAAAAATTAAAATATTTGGTTGAAAAATCATGTACTTTTTTGAAGATCATTTTTTTCTGGTAGAAAATTAATTATTTTGGTTGAAATTTCATTTCTTGGTTAGAAAATTATTTTTTTTTTTCATTGAAAATTAATTTTTTTCACTAAAAATTCAACTACTCCATTTTTCATTGAATTTTTTTTATTTTAATTTGATAGACATTTAATCTTTTTGGTTGAAAATTCATCTGTTTGGATGAAAATTTATTTTATTTAGCTAAAAACATATTTCTGTAACTTAAAATCAGACTATTCCATTTTTTGTTCAAAATTTATCTTTTTTAGTTGAAAATTCATCTATTTTGTTGAAAATTTATCTTTTTTTGGAAGAAAATTCATCTAACAAATTTCGTTGAAAATCTTTTTGTTGAAAATGAATTTTTTTAACTAAAAATGTGGCTATTTCATTTACATATGCTCAAAAATTGATCTTTTTCATTTGAAAATTCACTTGTTTTGTTGAAAAACTGTATTTTTCAGTCGAAAATTCAATTCTTTAGGTAGAAAATGCATATTTTTGGGTTATAAATTCAACTTTTTTTTAATTCGTCTTTATGACTTAAGAACTCAAAATTTTGGATGCGAATTTGTCTTTATTGATCGAGAAATCTTTCATGGTTGAAAATTCAACTATTTTGTTGAAAATTCGTATTTTTTGGTTAATTTAAGTTTTTTACTATTGAAAATACAAAAAAAATTTGGTGGAAATATCAACAATATATCATACTTTTTGTTAAGAATTAATTCTTTTTATCAAAGATTCATTAAGGTTGTTAAAAATTGAACTATTTTTTAAAAATTCCCTTTCTTTATTGAAAATTAATTATTTTAACTGAAAATGTATTAATAAAACTTTACATCAATAAATTTAAAATTTGTGTCGGTTGTATCATTCACACAAATGTGACATTCTTTGTTACTGCCCTTCAACTGAAACTCAATTCTTCATTATGTGTGTGAATTGAACAACATTCCTTCCTTTGACTCTTTCAAATTATCCATTCGATCGGCATTGAAGAAAAGCGACAACAATGCTTTCGAGATTTTTGTGACACCTATTTTATAGAGAAAGATTCACATATTTTTTATTTCGTTAAAAAAATTCCTGAAAAGTTGTAAATTTGGGTAAGGTTAAAATGCTATTTTATATTTCTGAAAATTCAAGTTAGCCATCAAATTCGACTTTGATTTATAAACTTAATCATTTATACGAAATTGCAACTCTCGCATAAGTCCTGAAAATTAAAACCAACATTTCTGGTTTGTTGGTGGGTGTTATCGAAAAAGGATCTGGAATATTCCTCTCTAATATCCGCAGCCTGAATTCTGTAAATTATACATACAACTATTTTCCTTATATAAAATGACATAAGTAGTAATAATTTTTTTTAGTAATAATTTTTTAGACACGCGTGTATAGGTCATTTTAAATTAACTTCGGAATTCTCGTCTCCCGCTAACTTCACAGAATTGATGCTTGAAATATTATCTTTTGTATTTAAAAAAAAGTAAACACGTTCTAAACTATAAGAATAACAAAAAATCCAGCCTAAAAGTGATTTTTATTAAAAATTATTTCATTTGGAAATAATCGTGCATAAATGCAGCACTTTGTCTCTATTGGTCCAAATTAAAGACTTCGATTCGTTATCCGGGACATTCCCAAATTATATTTAGTTTTTTTTGCCTACACTCAAAAAAATGTCTGGTTAAATCAACCAGAATTCTGGTTAAATATGCCCTTACTATTTTTTCTGGTTAGAGTAACCAAAATTATGGTTAAATTAACCAGAATTCCGGTTAAATTAACCAGAAATTCTGGTTAATTCAACCATAATTCTGGTTAGTCTAACCAGAAAAAATAGTAAGGGCATATTTAACCAGAATTCTGGTTGATTTAACCAGACATTTTTTTGAGTGTAATGACTTTGAAAACTATACTAAAAGAAGCCATCATTGTCAAACAAAGTTGCGGTGAAAAAAAAGGAAGATTAGTGAATAATTTGTAAGTTCCTTCGAAACAAATAATATAAAAGTCATAAAATACAGGAATAACTGACATTGTATTTTTTTAAATGTTCACTCATGGTATTTCTGTCTCTTTCATGTTTCAGTTTGATATTATCGAATTTGATCCAGAAACCTTCAGAATTCTTTTGGACTACCTCCATACCGGATCTTGTCCTTTAACCTGTAGCAATATTCCCGGCTTGATCTGCGCTGCTGAACACTACGATCTTCCAGAACTTCTGCAGGCTTGTTTCCATCATGCTAAACAATTTCTCCGAATTGAAATTGTGTGTGTGATGCTCTGTTCCTTAGAAAATTACTACTGGCGATATACCTCTGCCTCGGAACTAGTCAACATGATTCTCGCCTTTGTTGAAACTAGGGCTTATCAACTTTTTCAGAGTCCAGAATTCTTGACATTAAGCGAGTCGATGGTTCAAATGATAATGTGTCGTGGACTTGAGGTGATTGAGATAAAAAAGTTCGAGGCAATGCTTAGCTGGGCGAAACATAGGATAAAGACCAAATCATCAAAAATTGATGCTAAGATGGAATTCAAATGCATCATGGAGAGACTCAGCAGAGATCTCAAACTATATAGGATAACACCTCAAGAACTTATTAGAGTAAGAGCTTTTCGAATTGTATTAGTTTTAGCTTTCATTCTTTATATTGATTCCATGGCCGACATTTCAAAACTGTCCAACTTAAGAAAAACTGTTTTTATAAATTCTATAATTTTTAGTTTTGGAATCTTGAACTGGAACGTTTAAAAATCGGGAAATATTTTTCTAAAGCGGAGAATGACTGGGAGTTTGTTTCTTTTTGTTAAGCAAAATTTTTGTTATAAGGAATAAAAGTTTCAAATGAAAATATCTATTGGACAAAGTGATCCACTTTCGAGAAAAAAAGAGTGAAATTTAATATAGTGGCTTTTCTTATATCAATAAATGCATTTATGAAATTTTATAATAGTGGAAATTAATTGTGAATTTATTTATATTTTGCAGATAGTGCTGCCTTCAAAGGCCATCAAGAATGAAAGGATTTTAGAGACTCTGATGTTTCAAGCAAACTCTGGTATCTACAGAAACGTTGACCGTTATTTGGAGGCCTATCAAAATAGGATACAAAACCAAGAAAGCTTTGATTGCGGATTATGAAACTCGCAACTAATGTAAATTAAGGATAATGTTTTTAATTACAAGCAAGAAACGCTGGATCTACTTTTAAATTTTGTAATTTCTACAGAGAATGGCAAATTTTACAATATCTAGAAACTTTTTCATAATTTAAAAAAACTTGTACGACAAACAAAAGCTTAGTTGTGTTTTTACAAATCAAAGATGGTGCTAAAGTATTTTATTAACTTAATATTCTGTCTAAATTGTAGAAATTACAAATGCTCGAAATGTCCAGTCTGTGAACCAAAATCGCTCAAAAATTTCGTAAATGAGATCGTGAAACGTTTTCGTATAAGGATTGCGACTATAGAACGTATTAAATTACGAAAAACATAAAATGAAAGTCTTTGATGAGAGCGATTTCTTTAATTTTGCTAAAAAAAGGGAAATAAATCGATAGTAAAGAAAAAATGTCTTGGTGCAAATAAACTCAAGTAAAGTCTGATATAAAAATTTGCAGCTGCAGCAGACCGCGATAAACTTGATTGCGTGGCGCAGCGCGTGTGCATAAACATTTTAAATTGCGATACCAACGCGCAAAAAAAAATGCACAATTTTTCATAGTTTAAGTAAAGTCGTGAGAGAACTAACAAAATGTATGCCAATACGCCCAGAAGATCGGCCCTTTTTCACGAATAGACAAACGCTTACGTTTTAAGCATAGGGATAAGTTAAGAAACAAATAAATAAAACTTGGTCCGCCGTGGGGCACTTTTATTAATGTAAAATTATTCCTTGGCAATTATACGACTCAATTTTACTCCATTTTGAATTGAAAGGAACTAAAAATGTAAAACATTCTTGAATATTGTAATATTAATTCGTGGAATTGGCTCGTGATTGATTTTCGAGGCAATCTTCAATAAAAAAAGGCCAAAAATGACAATCTTTACGATAAAGAGACGCTACTAATAATACAATAAAGTAACGATTAACAGGCATAAATAATATAAATATGTTACAAAAACAACGTTAATAATGTATTAATAACTTGAATATACTGCTATATATAATAAGTAATAATGATATTATATGAAGAAAGCGTTGATGTTGAATGTGAGGTAAAACAAAATATTTGAAGTCTGTTCTGTTTTTCTATTGTAGATTTTGTATCTTCAATATTCTAAGTCAGAGATTCTAAAACATCTGTCGAGAGGGCTGATGTTAAAAATATAAAAAGAAAAAAAAAACAATAACCGACCCAATTTTTTAACGGGCAATGTGCGTCATTAAGAAATTAATCGACATATTGCTTTTCCTCTTACGTGACAAATAAACATATCGAGAAAATTACAAAAATAAAATTTCAAACACGGAAAATTGTCCTTTCTACCCACAACAAAGAACTCGAGTGTCACGAAAGGAAATAAGCCAAATTGTTTTTCGTTTTTTTTTACCAATAATACATTTTTCTATAGTGTATCTGGACACAAACAATTAATTAATATGTATCTCGTTTGAATAGTACACGTGAACAAATCTGTACTAGTTAAGAAAACTCAAAGCGAAGAAATATTTTTGACTCGGTCTGTGTGTTGAACGTATCATGAGAATCATTCGAGAGAAAATTAACAACTTTTTTCCAGTTCAAATAAATTAGGAAAATGTCAACAATTACACTGTAGCTACACTAAAAAATCTAGGTTTCTTTAAATCTATGATTTTGAGAATACTTTTAGTATATGGAATAACAAATATGCAATATAGAAACTAATTTATTTCTAAATTCAACTAATGCCAAACAAATCGATTGATTGTCTTGTGAATATCCGATATATTTTCCAGAATTTAATATCCTCGTACTCCTGCTGTGTAAATTCAGTTAAGTTATTCAAGTAACAAATGCGAGATGTGACGTATATAGAAATAAGTACTCATTGGTTCACCTAAAAAAACTGGGTGATCGCAAAAACTGTTAAGTGTCTTATTGTTCAGGCAAAAGGCTGGACAAAAGTAGATCGTTCCTGATCGAATAGCTCACAATGAAATTTTGGGGCTTTTTGCGAAAATTTATTTGTTTCCACTATAGAATGTAAACAGAAATGCTCTATTGTTTTGGAGGGTAACGCTTCAAATCAGTACAAACTCACTATATAATATATAGTTATATTGCTCTCATTTCCTCCAAAACATCGCTTTTACTACTGTGTTGAGAGTGTAGAAGTCGTTTCACACGAAGAGAAAATTATAGAATGTTTAAATTGAAAGTACCCCGCACAAAGTAAACGGAAAAGGTCTGTCGGTCAAAGTTCGGTTTTCTGATGCTTGAGGTGATGTTTATCAGAAGTCGTAATGAGACATCTCACAACAATTTCATATGACGTTCAAAGATACATTACTAATTTCAAGAATTAAAAATATTTCTCTTCATGTGATTCTAGACTGGTATCCCATAAAATTGTACAATTGAACATTAAAAGAGATCAACACTCAGTCCAGCCATTGCCGCCTACATTGTTCAACCGTACATGTACATATGCTGATAAACTACTCGTAAAAAAGAAATATATTGAAAAAGGCGGAATATAGAAATATACACACGACGACAGAGGAACGTAATAAAAAAAATATATACTATTTTGAGCCACGTTGTAATCGGGCTTACGGCGGGTGTTAAAAGCTCCAAGTAACTTTACGCTTATGTATACCAAAAAATTAATTCTTGAATACCTTCCGAGGTGAAGAAAGATTTACCCCAAATTTATTTTTCTAAATTTGGATGTTACTTATATTCCTATTGAATTGAAAAAATAATTATATTACGTTGTATGATGCAAATAGTTCTACAAAAATTTTTAAACAATGCTAGTCGAGAGGTAGAAATTTTTGTAAATTTTTCAATCAGAAAGATTTAAGTAGTATTTTTCATGCAATCGCCCAAATTATTATGAGTTTGATTAAAAATTGGTTTATGAATGCTTCTAGCGCTAAAAATCTCAGATAACATTTGTTTGTCAATGCTTGTCATTTACTTTTGAATGCTTCTATAATATGAAATTGATCTATTTTTAACACTTTAATTTTATACGGTTAAATTTTTAAGATATCCAGTTTTAAACTCTTTTTACATTGTTACATTTCTTTCCTTTTTAATTACGAATGTTTCAATATGAAATTTTCCTATTTTAAAACTTATAAATAAAAGACGTTCAGCTTTGATGGGTTCCATCTTGAGTTTTTCACATTTAAAAATATAAAATGCCGCAAACATGACGATATTCTTTAGTCTATATAGTTTTAAATATCCATAATATGCAACTCGGTCACATTTTAAGGTTTTTAATTGTTTTTTTTATGTTGCTAACCTTTAAGTGGCTCAAACTTTAAATTGCCTCATTGAAAGGCTCATATCGAATGCTTCTATTTTTCGTAGTTCTAGCCTGAAATGTTTATAATATAGAATTTTGTAGACATATTCATTTGAAATTCGGCAATCTGTTATGCTTTTTATTTTAAATCATACGCTTGAAGTTATTTCACACTATTGAAATTGTATTCAAATCATGGCCCCCACATCCCGACAAGGACCCCCTGGCCACAAAATTTTACGGGCCCCCCTCCCCATCCTTATTTTTTAACTCTAATAAGTGTAAATTGTGCATGTTTATTCAAGGGAAATTTCAAAAGTGTTGAAGAATTTTTTAGTAATTTTGATTAAGTTTTATACTCACCTTAAAATTACAACTAACTATGCAAAGGCGGGAAACTTAAATTTGAAATAGTGAATTGATTTCTGAACTTTCTTCGTTCAAATAAGGTGAAGTCACTTAAAAGTGATTATTAGGTTACAAATTCATATTGTGAAAAAATAGCTGGTGAGCCGTGGGCCCCCTGACTGCAGCCAGGTCAGCCACCCCTTTGTGGGGGCCATGGTTCAAATTGGTCACTTTTTGTTTTGTTTCCTGTGTATACACTTGAAAGATTCTGATTTGAAATTGTTCCATTCACACGGTCCAATCCTAAATATTTGTTGATTAGTTCAATTTGGTCTTTTGACAGCTGTAAGTTGGAAATAGTGTAAAATTATTTAATGTTATCTTGTTAAATTTCGAAAATTAATTAATTTTAAGTGTATAAAATTAGAAATTGCTCAATTTAGAAATCTTCTAATTTTAAGTGTTCACATTTAAAGTTATTCGAAGGAAAAATGTCACAATTTTGAATCATTTAATACCTAACATCTTTACATTGAAAGGTTTTACTTACAATTTGTTATACCCTGTCTGTTTGTAATTGTTCACTAGTTAAGATAAAAATTGGAAAGGAGTTGTATCGCTTGAATATCAAAAAAAAATTATGAGACGCAATTTATTTGCTTTTATTCTGAAGGAGATAGAGAAATGAATGTGGATATTTATAAAAATTTTAGCAGAAATAGAAAAATAATTTTGGGGTGATCTCGAATTAAGAAAAAAGTTCTTGGCTTTGTACAGTCCCAATAATAACACATCTTCGTTGTTTCTCTCGCTCACTGATTGTTAACATCTTCACTCTTTTCTTCGATATTGACTCATGCGTCTCTCATCATTGTTGTTAACATTGTTGTTGTTGTTGTTGCCACTCCGACGATCATTACTTCTGCGCGGGAATAAAATCGTTTGCCCCGATCAGTGTGGATAGTCACTCGTATCATTAAGCTCATGAGAATTCGATAGTAATTCAATCAGTAGGTAGAAGCAAAATTGTAATACTGTGTACAGTATCGCGTACGACTTCGTACTATACATTAGTCACTAGTTTGCGTCGTATGTTGAAAGTGAACATTCAAAAATGTATTACATCGACGTCATCATCTTTCAGCCTCCCTTATTCTTTAACTAAAATCCTGACGAATATTTGGCACTCGTCCTGTCGGATTCGCGTGGTAACGAATACGAAAAGGCAACATATGAAATTATTATATGAAGCTACTGTGATGTCACTGTTGAATATAAAAAATATATATATATATATATATATACACACATACACACGTATAGAGGAAACCGTATTTAAGCAAGAAATGTTTCTTTAGTTTGCAGCAGTTCGATGATCCTCTTCCTAACAGCGATGTCACAAGACAGCTGATATTTTTACAGAAATAATCAGACAAAAATGTACTGAATCAGAATGAAAATTAAGATCGAAATGGTTATGTTAAGGTTGAAATGATTATAGTAAAGAAAATTGACAATGATCCAATAAACTGCAATTTTCTTTCGATAGACAATAGTTTCTTTTCTATGTTTCTTGGAAAGCAGTGTTTATTGTCAGTAATTCATTTTGAGTAAAGATAATGAACAGGGTTGCTACCGAACTTTTATTTCAAAATTCCAGGCTTTTTCAAGGTTTTCTCCAGATCAAATTGTTGTAAGATTCAGACCTCACGACCACAGATCCATTCCAGACAAATTAAAGACTTTTAAAGGTATTCTAATTTTAATTATTTTCAAAGATAAAGAATAAATCTGGGAAAATGTAAGGCCTTCAACTGGAGTTTCTAAAATTTTTCAATCAAATTCAGGGTTTAATGAATTTTAAACTTGTACTCCCTTGAAATTTCTATCAGTTTCAAGGACGATTTTAAATTTAAACATTCAAATATTTCTAATTACAATTCTTTTAAAACGCGAAAACATTCTAAACACAAATTTTTAACTGAACAATTTTTAATGTTTTCATATATGAGCATAATTTTTCATCAAAATTGCCTATATCGTACATTTTCAATGATTTAATTTTCAACTCTTCAACCCGCAAATTGTATGCAATTAAATGTTTTTAACGTATTATTGCTTTCAATCGCTTTGAATGAATAAATCTGCAGCTTCTCAGTGAACGATCTCAATAATATTTTTATTCTTAAATGAATTTTCTTATAATCTTTTTATTTCATATTGTGAATTTATTTTAAATTGTTCACTTTGTAACATTTCAATGTGAACTATTCCATCGACTTTGCTTAATTTAAGCCTTTTAATTTTAAATACTCGAGTATTAAACGCTTTATTTGAAGACTTTAATTTACATTTCTTACTTGGGATATTATTTGCACTTACAAAAAATATCGAATTCTATTAGGGATTTGCTCATATATTTTAGATATCGAAAAATCTTTTAAATTGTTGCTTCTTCTACTTTTCTGTCATACTTAGCAGTATCAATGATAACAAGGATTGAACCTAATATTCAATACTTTCGGTCCATATCATATTTGACTACAATCAGAAGTTCATGGTTTCTTGTATTATTTTTCTTTAATTTTTCAAGATGTTCTGATTAATTGTCGATCATTTGGTCTATTTTTTTGTTTTAACAAATATTTCAAATTTTTACTGGCGAAAAAATAATACAACATAAAAATCTGTAATATTGGTATTACAAAAATGGACCAAATGAACAAAACTTAGCCATAACATCTTTAAACATTTATTCAAACCAGTCGACAACCCTATAAAATCCAATATTTTTTCTTTAATGATTGAAATTTGAAAGTGCTACCCAACACTTTCTTTTTCTTTGTGAAGTAACATGACTAACCTTTAGCTCTTTTCTTTCTTTGATCAACCTTTCCAACACTGGTGGGAAGACGTGCGTAAAAACACGAGCGTGTTATAAAATCACATTTATTTACAATTCTACATGATCGGTGGACGCCTGTACAAATTGACGAATGTGCATCATCAGCTTCATACAGGTATGAATTACTTTGTTTAAAAAAATGTAGTCACTGTAGTAAAACATTGGCTTCAAGGGCAAACAATCAAGTCTTGCGATTCCACACTGCAAATGACGTAGAAAATTTAAGCCATTGACTTTTGCGTCTAGGATTGAGGAAGAATTCGAGGATGATTCGTGCTGCTCCTGCTGCTACTTCGTGCGTAAATCCAGATAGCCTTATTAAAACACAAGACTTCCGCTCGCAATATTATGTACAGTTTGGTACATTTGACAGACGTACGTGGTCGCTTCCAGGGTTCCTGAAAAGATTTTTTTAGATAGGTTAGCATTGCCACACTATCAGATATATAAGATCTTCACCATTTTGCTCTGATGCTCCAGTCCTTCGGCGTCCAGTGCAAGCATTTCGGGTCTATTTTGATCTGCCTCTTCTCCATCGCTGAAGTGTGCTGCTCAATTATGTCCCTGTAAAGACACAAACCATATCTAAAAGACAAGTTTCTGCTCAGGCTCTTTTACTTTCCGGTTAAAGTTGTTAAATGATGAATTCAGCGTGGTAATTGAATTACGACTCGATTTACGTGTTGAAAATTGTTCAACTGTAGTTATCAATTTTTTCCTAATCAATTAAAGATTAATAATTAACACAATTTTGTTAAACAATAAGATTTTGAAAGTTTTAATTTAAAATTAGTAATTCTGAAGTCTGAACTATAAACACTTTCAATTTTGACAGTCTGTTCCTTTTCAATAACCTGGTTTCCTCATTGGTTTCTATTTGTTGATAAATTTGCTTTTATTGCCTTGAAAAGGGTGTTGAATTAACACCGAAACATTAGTAGATTTTTTGTAAATGTTTTTTTATTGTGATTTAAAAAATAAAAGTACCATGGGTGTATTCACTATGGATCTATTTATTTCTGATTACTTTATGAGCACTTTGCTTCCTCGCAGGTGTCAAATAAATTTGCTTCCTGATAGAGGGAGGTTTATTTTCTCTAACAAAAAAAAGCAGACACTTATTTCATCAAGTTGGAGTTTCTATCTTATAGCGAAAATCTTATATCGACACAATCAAAGAGACCATGAAAAAGGGAAATCAATGTCTCTTATCGCAACGAATAACTTTTTAAGGTACACTAGTATTCGATTTTAAATATTAAATCAGTTTTTCTTAAGCATAAACAGAGTAAACAATTCTGCATTAATTTTATCAATCGATATTGACAGATCATGGAAGGTCATCAAAGGTTCCTGAATAGATAATTCGAAGAGGCTCGAAAAAACGTGTTCCTCATATAAACAAGATAAAAAAAATATTGTTTAAATATATAAATTGGTATTGCTAGATCATAAGAGATCATGGAAGGTCGTCAATAGGTCACGCGACGCGTCTTGAATACGCGAACAAATATATCAGATAAAGTACTGTAGTATTCCTAACACCAAAAAAGTTATTCTCATATAAACAAGGTACATTATTTTTCAAATTTCTAAAAGCACTTCTAATTGGCCGATATAGTATAATTCTTGTCAGATCTGAACATAAATTTGAGCTGAAATGCATACAAATTTCATGATAGCAGCTCTTTTAGATCTGGGGTCGAATTATATCGGAATGTTAAAAAAGTAGATTTGAAAATTTTCATAATCCTCATTTTATGAGGAAGCAATACAATAATTGTACGTTTAAATTAAAATGTTTAATTTCCTTGCACTTCAGTTTAAACTATTAATTGCAAAGATTAAATATTCAATTATTTAATTTGCACTTGGAACAAATGTGTAAAAATAAAAAAAGAGAGAAAATAAGAAAAAATTGACCAAATTTCTAAAATAAATGTGGAGAAAGTGACTTTCTGGGAGATTTTCTTTAAGAAATGCGAACTTTTATTTTACAGATGTACTGAAAATGAAATTAAATGGGAGTAGGTCTGCTATTTGTTACTTCAATGAATAAAATACATTACATAATGTATGATTTGGAATCGAATTAGTGGAAGGAACTGTTTAAAGGAAAATGCGTCATTTAAATGTTACTGAAATTACAGTGGTTATATAAGTCAACTCACAGTGTAATAGAGGACATATTATATTCCAGATGTAAACGCTATAAAACTCAAAGTAAATTATGACATATGACCTGACGAAACTCAAATATTTTCAGAGAATTCACTTCCATGATGTTAAAGTAAATAATTTTTAACTCGCCGACTAATATTGGAGTTTTAAAAAGTCAGGTCGCAAACATCTATAGAATTGAAGTTCTTCTGAAAACTCTTACCTATTTAATGTAACGATGTATTGTCCTTTGTAGTAATTAATCAGACTTAAATTCTGCAAGGTGGAAATAACATCCTCCTTCTTAATCGACGTGTTCTCGCAGATTTCGTTTATCGTAATCTGTGGCTTTTCATTTTCCACCAAAGGTTTGAGAGTCAATAAAATGTCCAGTATTGTATGAGCCCAATAACTTCTATACGAGAGTAAACCCAAATCTGACAGAGGTTTCTCAGGTGAACCCGTTTTTCCTTCAAACTTAGATAATTCATAGGAAAATTCTATTAAGAGTTTTCCGTAACCTTTCCTTTGGTACGGAGGCAGTGTGAGAATACAGGCAACATTGTAGTCTTCCGTCGATTCCTTTTCTTTGGAAAAATAACCCACTATATGGAATCCACGAGAGTCAAATTCAGTCATCACATAAAAGAGGAACGGATCCGTGTCGTAGTAAAGTGTTTTGTGATCTAGGAATAACTTAGCTAGAAGGCAGAGATTCTGAGCATAATTTTTGTTCTTTCTTCCGTCGATCTCGAAAAATGATATCGACCCCTTCCTGTATATTTCATTGCCAGGAGGATGTCTTAAATTGCACTTCACCAAATGTCTCTCTAAACATTTCCGACTCTTTCTGTACTTTAAACAAAACTCGCAAATATATATACAAGGAAGGTTTACCATCTCTTGAGGGTAAGGACTGAAATACCAGGGCCTTATTCTATGGCGACCAAGTTCTATCAATTCTATATTTTTCATTCTCGTGACCACATCTTCGTGATGGTGTGCCACTAAGGATCCTGTCGGCCTTGGTCCTAGTAGAAGAAAAATACAAATATTTTACAGAGTTTCTTATGCTAAAAATAAAAATTCTTGACGCTATTTTTTGTTATTAAGGCCATGAACCAGGCCATTAGCCATTTTTTCCAGCATTCTCATGGAAAAAGAAAAAATTTAATGAATTTTCTATTGCAGATAAACACAAAGGAGATAATGGGAAACATTTATTCAAGTTATTTATTTTAAATTCTTAAAACTGAAGATTACTTATGAGTGATACATAACTTTTGAACAGACTTTTCTATTAATTATAATTTAAAGTTTTGTAAAATTATGTTTGTATGCCTCTAGCTTCCAATTCAATTCGAAGTTTTCAGCGTTATAGCTTTTCATTTTTTAATCTTTGATAATTAATTGTTCAAAGGTTTAATCTAAAAGGCAGATTCTAATATTACGATTTTTTGATGTGGAATCCTTTCACAGTGTCTACCCGATAAATGATTTAAAATTCCTGGTTTCTCCCGGCCAATTGTTCATTCTTCCGGTCTGGGAATTATACAGTCGAATCTCCAAGCTGTCCCTAATCGAGACATGGAAAATCTCCAACTGTCTCGGAAATGCGTAGCGCCCTCTCTTGTGTATAATCACTGATTTCGGGGCCGTATTATCTTTGATATCCCTTTTTCGATCAAAAGTTTTTTTCAAGTGCTTTGTTCCTCGACATATTTCTCAATTCACTTCTCGAGATTTTCTTTAATTATTTAAATCCGATTAATTTTTTTCCCACTGAGATCCAACTTAAAAGCAAAATCAGTTAATATTTTGCTTTGTTTTACAGCAATTTATTTACTAGAAACTTTGAAAATACGCCAAGACAGCGAGTTTCCCAACTTATATTAAGAAAAATAGGTTCATAGTTTTAGCAATAAAACTAAAAAGCGTACGGCACTATCCACTGCTGCGTACGCACTATTTCGTGACACAGCTTGTAGAGGGATATAACGGAGATTCGACTGCACTTCTTTTTGAAGTTACCATGCCTTATCTCTTAATTTGAATTCTTCCAGAAAATTCCCTGTTCCAGATCAGAATAATTTATGAAAATTTCCCGTTCCAAGTCAACATTGTAATTCTTTTGAAAAATTACTTGTTCCAGATCTGAATTATAATTTTTTTCCGAAAATTCTCCAATAGAATTCAGAATTACATATAATTGCTTCTAAAAATGTCCCGTTCCACGTGAGAATTTTATTTCATTATACTTATTTTTTTTCATCCAGGTATAAATCAAAATTATACTTCTTTTGGAAAATTTCCTGAACCATACCAAAATTATCATTCTTTTTTTTCCTATTTAAAGTCAGAGGTATAAAAGTTTTTTTAGGATATTCCCATTCCTTTACTTTAGAACGTAAATATTTATCTCTTTAATTTAAAAATATATATATTTGAAATTTCAGATAAATACTAATTTACAAGTTTGAAAGTAAACCGTATTTCAAGATGTAAAAGACTTTAAAGATTTAGAAATATGATTGAACAAACAGAGAATAATAAAATATCATAACACTTTTAATATTAATTTTAATACAATCGAATGAAAAATCTCGATTACTGAATCCAATTACCAGTCATTTCCTGGTGAAAAAAACGCGGCCTTTTCCCGCTCAGGTAGACACCACGAAAATTGTTTAAAAAACTGTTAAATTTGAAGTAAAGCGTAAAATATTAATTTTTGAAAGTATTTTAGTCGTATTACGGGGGGGGGGGGGTTCTTTTATTGAATTTGATTGGCTGAAATTGGCGCAATTTTCTAATCACAATTTTAATTGCACGGGAATTTAATACAGAGTAGAGACATTACTGATTATATGAATATTGTATGTTATTGGAAAGGTAATAATATTTACTTGCAAACCATATATACTTCAAAATTATCACAAACTAAAGAATTAATAAAAAATAACAGTTAAAACTTTACGCGCCCCATGAAAATGTCAAGGTTCCGGTACATATATTTGTAGACAAAATAAACGTTTATCTCCCATTCTAACACCACGATTTTGAAAATATTTTTCTAGATTCTAGAACAAAATTTATTAGGTTGAGATTCAAGTAAAAATTATTGTATAGACATAAGTCTATCGTTTGGAAGAATAAATTAAAAATAAAATTTCCATACTTGATTCGCCAGAGGGCGTTAAAGGTGGAGGAGGCAAGGGAGCTTCTTGGGAGTCTTCGTTGTCCAAAAAAGTGGCTTTTCTTTTTCTGGCTATTTTTTTCTGTAATGCAGCCTGAAGAACAGCAGATCCGTTTACTGGTTCGCTGCTTATGGTAACTGGACTGGGCGGTCTGCTCTGTGTTTGTTTTTTCGGTGTAGCAGCGCCCGTACCTGGAGCCGTGACATCCCGGTGTGGATATTGGACTTTCCGAGTGTCCAAACAGTCTTCTGTCACCCATTCGTCTAACCTTTTATTGACTACGGAAAGAAATTTAGATTACTTTAATTTCTTAAAGCTGATCCATTCGACTCGTCCCAGTTATCCCATACAATTGATGCTTTCAATTTATATTTAAACACGCAGTCGATAGGTCTTTTTACACCAATCGAAACAACTGTTTGTTTTAATCTATTTTTAAACAAAGGTATGTTAGTTTGAATTCAAAACATTAAACATTGTTGTTGAATAATATTTTTAAATGAGCATTAATCTAAATTGAATAAATGAAACATGTAGAATAATTGATAGTTTTACTATATTTCAGTTATAGTTGTTAGTATAAAATATAGAAATGAATAAAAACAAATTGTTTACTCACAATCTACGTAATGAACATAATAGCATTTGAATCCACGGACGTCTTTGATGCTTATGATTTCCGCTTGTGCTGCAGAAAAATAAAGATATCATTATGACTAATTTTAAACCATCAGAAGTATTAGCTTTAGACCACTTCCTACTAATGACATTAAAAGCCACAAATATCTTATGACATTTACAGCCTAAACAATGAAACCACGTTCCAAACATAACCTAAAATTTTAACTTTACATATTCAGTTTTACACCCGTTTTAAGGGTAAATTACTCAGAAAAGAACGTGTTTTTTGAAAATTAGTGTATTGAATTATTTTTCAATGATGTTTTATGTCATACTTTCTCGAAAAAGAAAGTAAATTGGAGCAAATTTGACGTAAGAGCGATAGTATCTATTTTCGATCAGTTTTAGAGATTTAATCCAAAATGCTTATGAGGCATTTTATGATTAATTTTTTTGTAATTTAACTTGAGATTTTATTTTAAATGATGAAATACTTACGCCAATCATCAGTGCCGTGCATTTTAACCGGTAATTTACATCCTTCTACAAGGGCATTCTGAAAGAGAGGTTAGGAAATTGTAATCTTTAGATTAATCACCTTTGAGTTTATATTGAAGAACACTTTTAGGTGTAACTGCTTCGCATGAATTTTAACTTACTACGGAGTCGCATATTGTTTCTCGGTCGTCGTGCTCCTCAATCATTTCAGTCAAAATTTTCACAAAACTGTCAATAAAATCACGATTGTTTTGAAGCCTTTGGAGCACTGACGTCAACGCTATGGAATGCGGATGATGGAACTAAGTTAGAATCAGTTCAGTCGATAAGTCTCAAAGTAGGGGAGTTTACCCGCCGTTAGGTAGCGCTAGCTGTTCTAGTTAAAGTTCCGCGAAAATTCAAATTTAATAAATGAAAAATTTATTTTTGTATGCAACTTAATAATAAAAGTTGATAGTTTATTCATTCAACAAAGTGAAAGTGTAAGTCATTCAGTTTTAAAGTAAAAAATGTTATATTTCAATTACCAGTCAGTTTTTCTTGCGTAGTTTTGAATTTCACAAATATAATATTATTGTCTGTTAAAACACGTTTCAAAGTACTTGTTTTCATATCTTTATCTACTTTTTACACCGAATAATTGAATTTTCAACTGATAAAAATAAAAAAATATATATAAAAAAGTTCAGTTTTTAACAAAATTTGCTAAATTTTCAACTATAGAAATGAATTTTTAACTTAAGAAATAAATTGTCAACCAAAAATGGAATAGTTGAATTTTCAGATAAAAAATTGAATTTTGAACAAAATTGTTTAATTTATAACGAATAAAAGGAATTGTCTATTAAAAAGGATCAATTTTCAACCAAAAATGTGAGAGATAAATTTTCAGTTAGAAAAATTAATTTTCAACAAAAAAAGAAAACAATTTTTCAAAAAAATAGTTCATTTTCAACCAAAGATCATAATACTTGAATTTTCAATCACATCCATGCATTTTCTTATGCAAGCTCTTGTGTTTCTATGGCTTCTTATGTTTCTTCGAACTAGGGTATCATTCACATATTCTCACCATTCTTTCCGCAGTCTGCCTGCACTGACATTTACTTCACCTTGGTACACTTATTTCGTAAGTCATTCATCTTTCATTCTCTCAATATGCCCAAACCATCTCAAATAATTTCTTTCACATATTTCAACTAGTGTCTCCTGTACACCACATTGTTTGAGGATTATCTCATTACCCACTTTGTCCATCAGTGTTTTGCCGCACATCATGCGCAGGAATTTCGTGTTAATTCAGTCAATAAATTAAAAGATTTTATGTATTTCTCAATCCCACTGAAAGCATCTGTGATGCAAACAATCTGCCATGTACAACTACACGGAGAGACTTTTTATATCAATATTTGGTTCATTCTGCATCAATAATTAAAATAAAATGTAAGAATTTAGGGATAATCGGGGTACAGTTATAAAGATTCCTACCATAATAAGAGATGCTGGTATTTCTGTATGTATTATTATAAACTTGAGCGAGCAAAAATTAGTATTTACCTTTTGAAAAAGTCTTATTTACTGTTTGAAAAGTGTGAATGTGAAAAAGTGATAATGGTCAATAACAAGTTTTCTAAAAAATATCGTCAATAGTAAATATTTTAAGTAACATAAGTTATAAGAAATGTAGGAAATTCTAGTATTCTTAAATAAGAATGTGTATTGAAATGACAGCCGCTAGTAATATCTGCAACAAGGATTTGCGAGAATTCTAAAAGACTATACTAAAAACGCCCGAACGTTTCCGAGCTGTTCCGTGTATAGCCGAGTCTCTGTCCGAGTACGCGACGACCAGTCAGCAGACCGACTGTGACCTGCGATTTCCCGCCAAAAGTTTCAATTATACGTGTTTGTAGTACAAAAATATTTGTAACTAGTGCAGTATGCATTGAAGCTTAAACAAATTTTAATTCGGAAATTATTAATTAAAAGTCTCAATAATTTACACATAACACATGGGTCATTAAGTCCCGGGACTGACACACATATGGCGCCGCCAATGCCATGCCACTTTGCTTTTCGGTAGTACCAACCTTCAAAAGAAACGTGTAAAAATTTCATGAGATTCGGTTCAGTCGTTGTCGAGATATTGAAGGTTAAGTGACGCTACATTTGTTCTTGTTTAAACAATGGATACAAACGAGTTGTGTGTGTTAATCACTGTTTTTTAATGGGGAAAAATACCGTTCAAGCTCAGCAATGGCTTGAAAAGTGTTACCGAGAAAAGTGCCCATCGAAAACAACCATTTTCCGATGGTATGCAGATTTTAAATGCGGTCGAACAAACACCGAAGACGCGGAGCGCCCAGGTCGTCCAATTGAGGTGGCAACGCAAACGCGGCACCCACTTGGAAAAAAATTTTGTCATACGCAATTTTCATGCACAATTTTGAACATGGTGCCTTTTGACATCTCTATGATGTCAGCTATCTCTTGCAACTTCACTTTACGATCGGACAAAATAATTTTCCTAATTTTTTGGATGTTTTCGGGCGTTGCCACCTCAATTGGACGACCTGGGCGCTCCGCGTCTTTGGTGGTTGTTCGACCGCGTTTAAAATCTGCACACCGTCGGCAAATGGTTGTTTTCGATGGGCACTTTTCCCGGTAACACTTTTCAAGCCATTTCTGAGCTTGAACGGTATTTTTCCCCATTAAAAAACAGTGTTTGATTAACACACCAAACTCGTTTTTATCCATTGTTTAAATAAAAACAAATGTAGCGTCACTTAACTTTCAATATCTCGACAACGACTGAACCGAATATTATCAAATATTTACACGTATCTTTTAAAGGTTGGTACTACCGAAAAACAAAGAGGTATGGCATTGGCGGCGCCATATGTGTGTCAGTCCCGGGACTTAATGACCCATGTGTTATAAAATAGAAGCTTTCTACACTTTTCAGTTGAAAATGTTCACTTAAGTGCAATTAAACTGCAAAACCTAATTTTTTACACTTTTATAAATTGAACAGTTCAAAGATTTCTGGTTAGGAAATATAAATCCACGCCCCTCTTCCAACTCAATAGGAACGTTCAAAACAAAATAAGTGCCTCTTCCTATTTATAAAAACTTGAAAACATAAATTTCCTCCCTTCCAGTTCTATAAAAATCATAAAAATAACAAAATGTCCCTCTCGCAAATCAGAAAAAAATGAAAATCGAAATTTCCTCCCCTCCTACTCAATAAAAATATATTTGTTAAATTATCCTCTTCCGATTCAGAAAAAAATATAAAAATCTTTCCTAAAACACAATAAAAATCTGAAAAAGAAGAAAAAGGCCTCTTCCAATTAAAAGAAATTGTATCCCTTCCAACTCAATAAAAACCTTAAAAATATAAAATGTATTCCCAATTTAACAAAAATTAAAAACTAAAATTTCCTCATTTCAAGCTTGATGAAAATGTTAAAAATACAATACTTCCCACTCTTCCACTGAATAAAAATTTAAAACCAAAAAATTTACTCTTGAGAAAAAAATTAAATACCCAAATTTCGTTATTTATTTCAATTTTGGTCCTTTAAAATTGATAATTTTCAGTTGTTATTTAACGTTACAATAAAAATTGTAACGTTAAAAGTTTAAATTTTTACCATTCAAGGCTACCTGTTTCAAACAATTCAGTTTCAAATTGTTTAGTTTTTAATATTTGATTTATAATTGCTCATTTTGACATTTTTGTAATTAAAAAATGTCTAACTGAATGGATTATAAATTGGATATTTTAGAATGAAATAATAGTTGAATAGGATTTTAAATTGAATAAAAGCGTGTAGTATACCATTAAGCCATTTCCCTTTCAGGGTAGGCGTGACACTACCCGATTCGAATGGTGTTTCTAGGTGGATAGTTTCTTGTAGTAAATAACTACAAGTGTGGGCTCACCACACCCACGATCTGCAACAGCACTCAGTTTTCTCAAATGGTCACCCATCCAAGTACTAACCGCGCCCAACGCTGCTTAACTTCAGTGATCTGACGAGAACTGGTTTTTTCAGCGTGGTATGGCTGTTGGCATGTGTAATTATGAATATATTAATTTTAAGTTATTTTCACATTGATAGTAATTTATAAAGTTTCAATCAGACATTTTAATTTGCTTAATCATTGAAGCTTTCGTATTAAAAAAGTTGAATTTTCAACGTTAAAATTTGTGAATTGTTTAATTTTCAACCGATTTAGAATCGTATTGTAAAATAATTATTGTACAATTTTTAACACTCGAACTACAGTTAAATTTTAAAAATCATTAATCAATTTATATTTACAGTTGATCAACTTAAAACGTTTGTATAAACAATTTTAAATTTCAAACGCTTCTAATTTTTTATTCTTAAAGTCTTCGAAGCTGAATTTTTAAACTATTTCAATAAAGAATTTCCGTTTAAAAATGAAGACAAAAATTTGAAAAATTGTAAAGTAAAATATTTTAGAATTAAGCGTTGTAAACTGAATGGTGTAGTAATTGAAACAGTTAACAACTGAACTCAACATTTAAAAAAATGTTGAAATCGAACTCATTTTTAATTGAATTATATCATGTGATATGATATTTATGATATCCCAAGTGATTTCATAGATTGTTCTTCTAAGAATTTGTAAAATTGCCTGTGAACAAATAAATTCAATGTCATTTCTCGGTTTTCCCGGTCTCAAAAAATTCCTGGTCATTTCCCGGTTTTCGGTCCAGCGGCCACCCCGTAAAGCGTAAGTGATAAGTTCACAAAGCTACAGATGTAGATTATTGGGGAGATAAAATCCAGTAAATGGTAGTGTTATTTGAAGAAAAATGTTGTTATAGGATTATCTCCGTGGGAACTTAGACACGGGAAAAGTATTTTATTGAAAATATTAATAAGTTCAATATGCTCGGAATTTTAAGTTGCTATGAAAATAATAAAAAAAATTTTATACAAAAAATGAGGAAGCTCATTTTTCTTTCAGGGTTGCAGTCCAATATGTGAAAGGCATTTTTCGTTAAAAGTTGGATTTTTTTAGTAGTAATTATACTTTTCCTAAAAGCTTGTATCATTAAGAAATTTAATTAATTAATTAATAGTTGTATACTTATTATAGTGGTATAGAAAACATCCTTATTTGTTCTTATAAAATGGCTCGATCCCCTAAAAATTGTTCCTTTTCGTGTCAAAATGTCCCCTGAATATTGGCAGAATTGAAAAAAATATATATAGGTATCTGTTAATCCCATTATTTGCAAAAAATTGCTTACGTTATTTTAGTTTCCGCTATTAATGGATTGTTCTACATTAGAATACAAAATGATAAAATGCATATGTACCGAAATAAAATAATCCATTAATTTACGTCCTTATAACTCTACTTTTAATTTCGTGTTTCAAATTTTTAAATAATTCTGAAGCAATCTTTCAATTCAGTTCTTAAGTTTCTGAAACCAAATTTTTCATGCAAATGTTCGTCGCGTTAATAGTTTATTTTTCCTTTGATGATGATCTTTCCGATTGAATAAATTGCTGTATATATATATATATATAGTTAAAAGTTTGTCATAAGGACAACCGCAGGATTTCGCCGGGAGCGGGTGCTAATTTGAAAAATTGCACCCGCTCCCAGCGAAATCGCGGTAAAATTTCAGCTGTAACCACGTCTCACGAACGTGAGATAGGTGATTACAGTCTGCGACGAACTCAATACGATGATCCGGCAAAAGTCTCGTGCACCCTGAGGACACGGAGCGACCCAAGGAGGACCGCCTTCTGCATTTTCCCCGCAAGTGTCTCAGCATTTTGTTGACACGCAGAGATGCTTTTCAGGCTATTAACCAGTGAAACCTTGGCACTTCCAAGAGCGCCGATGATCAAGACGATGAGCTTAACAGAATATTCCGGGTATAACCGTCGCAACTCCCTTATAAGGTCTTTATACCTCTCTTTCTTTTCTTTCTCCTTGGCTGTGACGTTTTTGTCAGCTGGTGCCGAAAATTCGATAACGAACATGGTTCGTTTCTCGAAGTCAAGGAGAACTATGTCAGGCCTCGAGTGCGCAACAGAAACAATTGTCGACAATATGAAGTTCCAGTATATGCGGCACTTCTCAGTTTCGACAATTGACTCTATTTCTCTAGGAGCGTTTAGGGGAGAGGTATTTGGGCTCATGCCATAAGAGTGACAGAGATGGTAATAAAGCACTCCAAGTGCCGCATTGTGCCTTTGGATGTAGGTCGTTTCCGCAAGAGTTGGACAACTAGATAGTATGTGTCCTAGATGCTCGGGGTGTGCATGACACGCTCTGCAGCTATCATCGGGAATGTCTTGACTCAAAATGTGGCGACGGTATGCTAGAGTGGAAATGACACCGTCTTGACATGCCAAAATGAAGCCGTCCGTGCCCGACTTCAATCCGGGTGATCTAAGGAAAGCAAACGTTAGCTCATACGACATCGACTGATCTTCCACATTTCTGTGGAAGATGCCGTGCATCCTCTTGTCGAGGAGCTGTTCGTGGAAGTTTTTCTCCTGTGCTTTCTTAATCCGGGCCTTCAGGAGTGAGTATTCAAGATGGATAAGATTTGATGCATTTTGCTCACCCCTAATATTGAAGTCAAGGTCGAGTGTTTCAGGAGCCTCCTCCGCTGCTTTGTACAGAAACGCCCCTTTTCCCACTTCTTCGTGTTTCCTGACCATTTTAAGAAGAGGGTCTTGTCCACTTGCAACTATATGTGCTGTACCCAGAATAAGTCTGTTGTGAAGACATTCAAGATTCAGTATTCCGCGACCACCTAAGCGGCGTGAGATGTAAAGTCGCGGAACAGAAGACTTAAGGTGCATGCTCTTGTTCATGTGCAAAACCTTTCGCGTCCCGATATCAAGGGATCTGAGCTCGTCCTTCGTCCATGGAACCACTCCAAATGAATAGAGTACTACCGGGACGGCAAGCATGTTCGATGCAGATACTTTATTTCTCGCCGACAGTTCGGAAGACCAAATCTGCCGGATGAGACGTTTGTATCTGCATCGGAGAGTATCATTTATAGATGTCACGTCCTGAATGCGGCTCTGTGACACGCCCAGGTATGTATAGATCTCTCCAGCGCAAAGGTGTCGTATAGCGCTTCTGTCAACGAGCTCAGGATCTTCGGGGATGCCATTAAGTTTTCCTTTCTTCAAATTAACCTTGGCGCATTTCTCTAACCCGAATTCCATTCCAATCTCTTGAGTGTACTCTTTGACAATTTTCAGAGCTAGATGTAGTTTCTCTTGATTCCTAGCATAGATCTTAAGATCATCCATGTAAAATACATGAGTGACCTTATGCTTTCGGTTTCCAGGTTTGCCGAAGAGATACGCTTCGGAATGGCGAAGTGCGAGAGATAGTGGCAATAATGTGAGGCAAAAGAGGAGAGGGCTCATTGTGTCGCCCTGAAATACACCTCTCTGAAAGGTGATACTGTTAGTGATCACACGATGTTTTCCAGATGAGATAGTAAATCTGGTTTTCCAAAGCGGCATTAATGTCTCTATGCACCTCACGATGTGTGGATGAACCTTTAGGCTTTCCAACAGACAGATGATAAGTCTATGGGAGGTTGAATCGAAAGCTTTCCGGTAATCAATCCAGGCCATCGATAGAAATCGCTGATAGGATGCTGCGTCTTTACAGACACATCTATCGATGAGCAAGTTCTCCCGACATCCTGCTACGCCTTTCTTTGAGCCACGTTGTTCATACATCTCTCGCCATACAGGTTCAATTGTCCGAACAATCCTATCATTTAGGATAGCTTTGAAGATCTTATACAGTGTATTCAGACAAGTTATTGGCCTGTAATTCTTAGGGTCAGCTAAGTTGCCCGTCTTCGGCAGGAGCACTGTGCGCCCTTCCACCAACCACCCCGGAATAGGCTCTTCCGACTTTAGATATGAGGTGAAAATTCGGGCCAGATGCTGGTGGGTTGAAGGAAACTTCTTCCACCAGAAGGTCTTGATACCATCTGGTCCCGGAGCGGAATAGTTCTTCATGCCTCTTAATACGTTTTTCACCTCCTCGGTAGTGATAGGTGGGCATTTCTCCTCAGCTGTTATGAGGGCATTGCACAGCTCCTTGAAGCTATTTATGTTCTTTGAGCCTTCTTCAAGTGGATGTTGGACTTCGTAGACTTCTCTCCAAAATGCTTCGACCTCCTCTGGTTTGGGCGGATGGTCGACAGTAACTGGAGGGTCTTGGAAGAGTCGAGATGGGTCAGACGAAAACTGTTGATTTTCTCTGACCCACCTCTCTCTCCGCTCTAGATCTAGACTTCTCCTAGCGTTAGATAGTACTCGTATCCTGTCAACAATATGCTGCCTGATGTTCAGTAGCTTTGACTTGTTCATAATTTTTTTTTTATTCAATAATTATTAATTGAAATCGAAACACGCCACATTACCAAACAACGTAGGACAACTTGGCGCAGATACACTTTTTGGAAAACACATTAATTAAATTTTTTAATGAACTTCAATTAAATTATCTCCATGCATAGAGCATTGGTAAGATATTGGCTTAAACAAAATATACTTTATTGCAATATTTTACTTTATATTTTTATTTGAATCGTGTATTTTCCTTTATTTGCGCCGCATTCGCCGCCGCTTCTATAATACGGCTTCTTGAAATTTATTCAAAAATTTCTCTGGGGCACCTTACACAAAAGTTTCATTATACATTTTAATACGAATGTTTGTTCCCCAAATTACTTGGCAAACTTTAATTTCACGAATTCATGTATTTGTACCTAGCAGATTGTTTGCATCACAGGTGTTTTTGGTGAGATTTCATGTTTCTTTTGTAATTGAAAAAAATAATAACACAGTTATGCTCAATTAAATTTAAATGAAATTACTAAGGACCCCGCACACAATACATGGGAAAATGTCTTTCGGTGGATTTGGCTAAAACTTGGTAATATTGTAAGTTATATGCGGCGCGTCAAGCGCTCAAAATCGGTGCATATGATATATCTGCATAGCATTGAGAGCAAAAACAACGACAAAATAAGAATCACACATCAACATGTGTTCAATATTTTTAACTAACTGCAACACACACAGTTTGAGGGCAACAGTGGTTCTTAAATATGATCAATATCAAGTGCTAGTGTGCCAGTCATATATACTGTCCACTAAAAGCAACGTTACAACGCTAAGCGTACAATATTTTCAATTATTCGCAAACTTTACAGTTCGAGGGTAGCAACAGTCCTAAAATAAGGTCAGTATCAAGTGCTATTGTGACAACCGTGTATATCGCCCACTTCCAACAACGATCAAACGCTAAGCGGTCAATATTTTCAACAAACTGCAATACACATAGTTTGAAGGCAGCAGTTGCGCTAAAATAAGATCAGTATCAAGTGCTATTGTGCCAGTCATATATATCGTCCACTAATAGCAACGTTCGAATGCAAAGCGCTCAATATTTTGAATTAACTGCAACACTTGCAGTTTGACGGTAGCAACAGTGGTAGAAAGAGGTCAGTATCAAGTGCGATTGTGCCAATGATATATAATGCGCGCTTCTCAAAACGGTCAAACTCTAAGTGCGCAATATTTTTTCATAACTGATACAATTACTACTTTGAGTGGAGAAATGGTGCAAAGTGAGGTTTGAATTAAATGCTGCACTGACAGTTTGAAGGCAGCAATGGTTATAAAATAAGGTCAATATCAAGTGCGGTTGGAACAATGAAGCATACAAGCTCCACTACCAGTTTGCATCAATACATTAGGTTTCGAGTAAGATCATGTACATTAGCTACTATATCGTTAAGAATAGACCAATAACATTTGGAACATATTCTATATTCCTAAATGTAAGGATAATAGGTGGCTAATGGAATTCATTTTAGCACAGAAAGGCGATTTAGCATTTTGTAGGATTATCATCATCAACTACTCCAGCCACCTTGCTCAGCCAGATATTCTCTGTTACAAACTTAACAGTGTAAGTAATTTCTAAAAGCCATATTTAAACATGTCTTTAGGAGTCTGGAAATTAATAATTATTTTTAAGGTACGATTACATAATTGTTTGAAAAATCAGTGAAGGAATCATTTACTTAACTACGACCGACTATGTAATAAAAACGTCATGAAATGAAGGACAGGTTGTTCATTATTATAAAATGAAAATATGAAACCTGTAAACTGTTTCTTATTTAGAACTTAGAATAAATTAAATACACTATTTACATTTTTCAAACGGAAACTGAGTGAAGTTTCATTATACCATCAAGCCATTTCACTTTCGAGGTAGGCGTGACTCGCTCGATGAGGAAAGGAGTAAAGTGAGGAAGGAGTTATAGATTTTTATTTCAGATTGATCTAGAATTCTCGTGTTATTTATTTAAACAACACGTTCGTTCTGCAACACTGCTCCGACTCAGGTTGCTGATCAATCTCTCTAGCGATCACCCCAAGTGAAGAGTCTCACAAGGTCGTCATGTGAGGTTCCCCACTCGGGCCCATTAGTATCCAAGATCTTTGTTTTCAGGCGTCATTCACTATACTGATACTCTTTTTATAAACTATTTGTCGCTACACTTTTCTGTCCTGGAATACTTCTCTAGCTTGCTTCACGTCCATGCATTTTTTCATACGAGCTCTCGTGTTTCGATGGCTTCTTATGTCTCTTCGGATTAAGGTTCCAGTAAAAAAAAAACTAATTCGGGAGGATTGCGATGAATTAACATGTTTAAATTCGCCCGAATTCTGCTTTCTGATTCGTTGAAACGAATTGAGCCAAAGCGAATTGAATGCGTGTAAATTCGCCTTAATTCGTGCTCGAGGTCATTTCGAAAAAAATAAAATAAAAATTGCATGCCTCGAGACTCGAACAAGCGATCTCAAGTATATTAAGCCCAGAGGGCGACCACTGAGCTACGAGACTCATTAATATTTATTTACAACGGATCCTTCATGCCGAGCGCGTTGATTATAGCTTACGAATTCGATTGAATAGGCCAGTCTTTAACTGTATTCGCGCTGGCGAATTCTAGCGAATTGGGGTTTGACTTAAAATCTCGCGAATTAAAATGAATTGGTGGACACTGAATATAATTCGTGCTGACGCATTCAAATGAATTAGATCCCCTAAAAAATTTTCGCTGAATTCGGGCGAATAGGATATTTGGAGACTTTATTACTTTTCACGAATTTACACGAATTCACCACCATCTCCAATTCGAGATTGTCGCAAAGCAAGATTGACGGGGGCTCCTGGCGAATTCTTCTCAATTCGTCCCAATTAGTTCCTTTTTACTGGGGTCTCATTCACACATTCTAACCATTCTTTCCGCGGTCTGCCTCTGGACATACTGCCATTTACTTCACCTTCATACACTTGTTTCGTCAGTCATTCATCTTTCATTCTTTCAATATGTCCGAACCATCTTAACTTTAGGACAATGTTGCACATTATTTTCTCACCTTTTCCTTCAAATACGATAATTTTTGTTTTACAGGTAATAAAAAAAAACGTCGTCTTTGTTATGAAACTTTTGAATAGCTTCACTCAGTTCATGCATCAAAATACTATAGTCTGAGAGGTGTATTTCATTTAAAGTACTTAACACTTTAGAATATAATTCTTGGAACGCATGAAAACCGTCAAGTAGAAAACAAAACTAACTTTATGTAACTTTCGTTTCTTATCACCACTACGTAGCGCGTCCTCAGGTTGCGGATAGAGGAACGGCCCGTAAGGCTGAACAGCCCCCAAGGTTAACTGCGAATACAAGAATAAGCAGTCGCGGACAGCCGATAGGAGCCAGTCGTGGGTGTGGTGAATCTAGCACTGGTAAAAAATAGGTACACGACAACCATGGCTTGGGGGGACCCACCCATTCGCGTTCATACACAATGGGTGGGTTCTGGCAAGCCAGGGTGCCGCGTGTACCCACCTAGAAACTATACCCGAACCAAAACTAAAAATCTTGTAAGGGAAAAATCCTGCTGCCCATTGGACACTGCAGCGATGACACTGCCCGCAAGGGATGTGTGGAATGATTCGCCTGCATAGGGCCAAAGGGGTATTGATGCCAGTAGGCGCGCTGCCTTGCAGGGGGACGTTAGGGTACGAGGATGAAACTGTAATGTGTCTGACGACAAGTTGACATGGCCCTTGTCAGAGTCGGAAAGCTCCCATACTTAGACCTAGGGAGGTATGGGGGTTATCACTCCTGGGACAGTGGACTCACCTACGATCGGAATAGGATCCTAACGTGCGGATTATCTTGAAACTACCATGGCTAACTTGCAAAAACAAAAAACTACAGTTAAAGATCTAAGGGTGGGAACTCTAAACGCGCGTAGTCTAAAAACTGGCCGATTTAGCGAACTTATTAAGATAGCAATTGAATACAAAACTGACGTAATAGCACTTCAAGAAACCTGCTGGTCGGGCGATTTCGCGTCAATTTCTAGGGATAACTATACTTTCTACTGGGGAGGAGCTAAGGGGCAAAGACTGGGGACTGGTTTTCTTATTAATAAAAGAATTTCACAAGCACTTATCGACATGCAATTCATTAACGACCGGTTATCATACATTGTACTAAAGGGTAATTTCAGCAAACACGTATTAATCAATGTGCACTGCCCCACCGAGGAAAAAGACGAAGACACTAAAGATCTTTTTTATGAAACAATCGAGCAGGTTTTTGACAAGTTCTCAACGTTTGACGCAAAAATAGTATTGGGGGATTTCAACGCGAAAATTGGAAAAGAACCAATGTATAGGCCTACAATAGGATCAGAAAGTTTGCATGACGTCAGTAATGATAATGGAACCAGAGTAATAAACTTTGCAGCTTCAAAGAACCTCGTTGTCAAAAGCACATATTTCAAGCATAAAAATATACATAAGGCCACCTGGACATCACCAGATGGTAATACACACAATCAGATTGATCACGTTCTAATTGACAGAAGACGTCATACAAACATTCTCGATATAAGATCGTATAGGGGAGCGGATTTAAATTCAGACCATTTTCTCGTGATAGTAAAACTAAGATCTAGGCTAGCGTTAAGTAAGAAAACAAGCCGCACAGAGCCAACAGTTCGTTTCAATATAGATAAGTTCAAAACAGCAACAGAAACATTAAATTACCAAGTTGAGATTTCTAATAGTTTCGACGCTCTCCAAGAACAGAGAGACGATAACAATAATCACGAGGAGGACCCGGAAACCCTGTGGAGCAATACGAAAAAGGCGATAAAGGCAGCCGCGAAACTTACGATAGGTTTTAAGAAAGTAACCAAAAGCAAACCATGGTTTGACGAAGAGTGCAAACTCTGGTTTGAGAAACGTCGGAAGGCCAGACTAAGTAGTTTACAAAATAAGTGCGATCAAACACACAAGAAATATCTCGAGATTAGCAAAAGTACAAATAGGCTCTATAGATCCAAGAGAAGGGAGTGGGAAAAGAATAAAATACTAGCAATAGAAGCGCATAATAAACAAAATAACCCACGTGAGATGTACAGGGGAATCAATTTTATAAGGAAAGGCTTTCAAAGTAGAACGGAAGTAATGAGGGACGAAAATGGCAATCTAGTAGCCGATGCGACAGAGAGACTGAATTTATGGAAAGATTATTTCGATAAACTATTAAATGTACGCGAAGCCCCCGTTGAAGGTAATCTCGGCGAAATCCACACTGCTGATCTATTAATTAACGATCCTACTGATAGTAGTAAATATCCACCTAGAAACACTACCAGAATCGGGTAGTGAGGCAATGAACTTTCGAGTTCGAACTGCTAATCTATGTATGTATGTATAGAGTTTTTTTTATGCCGAAAAATGGACTGATATAGAAATAGAAATGGCCATAAAGAAGTTGAAAAATAACAAAGCCGCGGGCATCGATGACCTACCGTCAGAACTGATAAAAAATGGAGGCCCTTGCCTCACAAGGCAAATTTGTAAATTGATACGCGCAGTTTGGAAAACAGAACGCATGCCGGAAGAATGGAATACCTCTATCATGATTCCCATCTTTAAAAAAGGCGATAAAACTAACTGTAACAACTATCGGGGAATTTCACTTGTGCCTTCGTGCTACAAGATCCTGTCTAATGTTATCCTAAGTAGACTAACTCCTTTTGCCGAGGAAATCATTGGGGATTACCAGTGTGGATTCCACCGAAACCGATCTACAAGCGATCAAATGTTTACAATTAGACAACTGTTAGAAAAGAAATGGGAATTTAATGAAGCAGTACATCAGCTATTTATCGATTTTAAAAAAGCTTACGACTCTATTATACGCGCGCGAATGTACTGGATCCTAGAGTTCTTGGGTGTGCCAAGAAAATTGGTTAGACTTATCGAAATTTGCTTAAGCGGCAGTAAGGGTAGAATACGCGTAAACGGTAGTTTATCTGAAGGGTTTTCGATCCGCGATGGCCTGAAACAGGGCGATGCACTTTCGTGCGTCCTTTTTAACTTAGTTTTAGAATACGTGGTTAGGCAAGTGCAGGCGAATCCGACCGGTGCTACCCTCAATGGGGTAATACAAATTCTTGGATATGCGGATGATCTCGACGTACTAGGGGATGATAAAGAAACGGTAGCTAAAAATGCAGAAATCTTGATCGCAAAAGCCAAAGAGATTGGCTTTGAAGTTAGCGAATTGAAGACAAAATATATGACCGTCGTCAGGTCCGGAGAAAGTAATCAAGACGGGGATCTAATGGCCGGAAATATGAAATTCGAAAGGGTTAACGAGTTTAAATACCTCGGGTCTATTATAACTAGCGAAAATAAGATTAAAACGGAAATCAATGCGCGGCTACACGCTGGCAATGGGTGCTATTATGCAGCAAACACGCTACTAAAATCGCAATCGCTATCTAGAAACATCAAAGTAAGAATTTACAAAACGATAATAATGCCGGTCGTCATGTACGGGTGTGAAACGTGGGCGCTGACGAAAGGAGAAGAGAATAGGTTTAGAGTTTTCGAGAATAAAGTACTTAGAAAAATCTATGGTCCAAAAAGGGACGAAGAGACCGGCGAGTGGAGAAAACTGCATAATGATGAGCTACACGCTCTCTACGGGTCAGCAAATATTAATAGAGTAATGAAAGCGCGTAAATTAAGATGGGCGGGGCATGTAGCAAGAATGGGCAATGAAAGAACAGTGGCGCAAGTTTTAAGAGGGAGACCGACTGGTAAGAGACCCCTAGGCAGACCGAGAAACAGATGGGAGAAAAATGTAAGGGATGATCTAAAAGAACTAGGACATGATTACTTAAACTGGATGGAGAATGCACAAGACAGAGATGTGTGGCGGTCTCGGGTAGATGAGGCAATGAACTTTCGAGTTCGAACTGCTAATCTATAATAATAATAATAATAATAATAGTGGTACGTATCTGTATAATTCCAACGTTTGTATGACATGCGTATTAAAAAGTCAATTGTGGTTAACTGATTATTCTCATCAAGTGATTTTTCTAATAATTATAATAGAATTTTACATTGAAAATAATTCTGTATTTGCAGATTGCTGAAGCGACATTTGAATATGGCTTTCAGAAATCATCTACATTGCTGCGTTTGCTAAATGCGAAATCGCTATTTTGAGAAGAAATGGATTTAATAGGCGACCACTTATTATTACGAATATCACCAGAATATGCTTCAACTGTAATCAGTCTACTCTTAATGAAATAGCTGCAGTTAAAAGGGACCCTTCTTGTATCACACTTAACGTATTGACTCAAACTGGAAATCAAACTTGCATGTTTTTCAATGCTGAAATTGATATACACAGGCTTTCGCTGGAATGCAGAGTGGACCTTTTCGTTGTACAAAATATCTATATCCCCGATAATGTTAAATCCTGCAGAAATCATTTAAACGATAATGGCTTCATTCCAAAGCATTTGTTTCCTGGCTTGCGTTCTATCAACAGACCCTACGTTATCCCAGGACAGCAATTGCAAGTATTTTTACCAGGCCTTCGTGATGTTGCGGGAAATCAGACGAGGTTTGAGGATGAAAATAGTTTCGCTGATGACGAATTCGAATCCTTTTCTCTTGTGACAAAAGAAAAGTTTCTGGAATTGTTAACTTACTGTGACAGAGTACCCAGCCAAGATAGGTACAGGTACATCAGCAAGAAGGACCTTTCAATGTTCTTGTGTAGGATGCGAAAGGGCTTTCTGACGACTTTTTGAAAGTCATGTTCCTATATTCGAGTAGACAAGCTGTAAATCTTGCCATTGCTTCTGTCAGGTAATGAGTAATACAACGCTTTGTTCCTCGTAATATTGGATCTGATGCTCTCACGCGACAACAGTATATAGAAAGGCATATGCCTGAATTTGAAAATGAATTATATAACCTAGAGCCACAGACTCTGCGGGTGATTGCAAAAATTGAGGGTACCTATGTTAATATATCAAAAAGTACCAATTTTCAATCTCTTCGGCAGTCATAGTGTGCAGTTCACAAGGGACGGCATCTACTTAAGCCTATTTTGATTGTAGCACCAAATGCCTATGTTCTGGACACACAAGGGCCTTATTTTTCTGATAGTCGACATAATGACGCTGCAATCCTACGAAACGAATTTGAGAAAGATACTGAGAGAATGAGACAGTGGTTCCAGGAAAATGACATTATAATAGGAGATAGAGGTTATCGGGATGTCACCGAGCTACTGGCTCTCCTCGATATCAGATGGAAAATGCCAGTAGGGGAGACCGGGTACGGTTGTGACAATTTTCATTTGATCGACTATAATTTTGTCAGTATGCCAGTTAGCTGGATGAAAGGAATTTTTTAGTGTGAAATGTATATTTGTCTACGAATAAATACTACCATTGTGTCCCTAAGTACAATGGTTAATTTATAGGAGCAAATTAGAAAAAAAAATAAAAAATGTCACAACCGACCACACCCCAGGGACGGTTGTGACAGTGCTTGGGGTAATAATAATAATAATCATAATAATAATATTAACATAATAATAATATCGTACAAAGTAATCAGTTCTATTTAACCACTAATGTGTAACCTATAAAGATAAAAAACACTTGTTACTCTATCTGTACACATATAACAACAATTACTAAAAGAAATCGAATAAAAATATTTACTTTTTGCTGCTAAAAAGTACTGTAGTCCTCTGCAAGCTTCAATGTCACGCAAAAATTGACGCAATCCTGTGAAGCATGTTCAGAAGGGCCTGCCGCTCCTCTTTCCCCTTCCACTCAACCGGGTATTCCTTATAATTACGCTAATATGACGACTGTCACAACCGTACCCTGGCACAACCGTACCCAGTCTACCCTACTTCTACCACCTGGACAGCCACAACATTTATGAAGTAGCAATGATTCGCGTTTAGTCACGAAGTCTAGATGGATTGTAGAGGCTAGGAATGGTCACATAAAAACTATATTCAAATTCTTGGACAATACTGTGCCGATTCCACATCTTCGAAATCTGGGTGATTTTTATCGCATTGTTGGTGCAATTATAAGCAGGTATCAGGACCATGTCCAATCTTAACTTCACTGCGTGGATCATTCCAAATATTGATTTTCTTGACTGAATAATTTCCAATCTTGCCTTCATTAGCTATACCATGATTATTGGTGACATTTTGAAAGCAAGTAATCAACACATTTTTGTATCTTAATCTCCTGGTAATTACTTGAAGCGTTAAAAACATCATACAATCGCTTTTTATTACAAAGTGAAGTTTTTTAAATTAAAAAACGATTATCTTGGATGTTTTAGACAGCGCCTGCTTGTCTTAGCATTTTTTTATTGATTTAATGGGTCCAATTTAGCACAATTTTTGCCCACGAAGAAGTGAATGTGTTATTTATGTCCAAGTCTTGACCATTGCTGAAAGTGGAAGATATTTATGGTTGGCACAATATCATTTGGTACTGACCTTATTTTAGCACTTTTGCTGCCCTCAAACTGTGAGTGTTCCAGGCTTTTCAAAATATTGGGCGCTTGGCGTTCTGACGTTGCGCGAAGCAGACGATCTATATGAGTAGCATTACTGCACTTGGTACTGACTCTATTTTAGCACCATTGCTGCCCTCAAACTGTGAGTGCTGCAGATAATTCAAAATATTGAGCGCTTAGCGTTTTAACGTTGCGAGAAGAGGGCGATTTATATGATTGTTATTACCGCACTCGATACTGACCTTATTTAAGAACCATTGCTGCCCTCAAACTGTAAATGTTGCAAATAATTGAAAATATTGAACGCGCTTCGCGTTATAACATTACGAGAAGCGGGTGGTTAATATGATTGTTATGACCGCACTTGGTGCTGATGTTATTTTACCACCGCTGTTCCTCTCAAGCTATGAGTGTTGCAGTTAATGCAAAATATTGAGCGCTTAGTGTTCGGCTGTTGCGAGAAGCGCGCAGTGAGAGTTATCAGAATAAGCGGACGTAATGTCGACCATATTTTGATGTGTGATTATTTTGTTGTTGTTTTTGCTCTCCATGCTATGCAGATATATCATATGCAATAATTTTGAGCGCTTGGTGCCGTATATCGCTGAAACTGTCCATTAAAAAAAAAAAATTTCAAGGATATTTCATTGGCTCCTCATAACCTACAATATTACCAAGTTTTAGCCAAATCCACGGAAAGACATTTTCCCATCTATTGTGTGCGGGGTCCTTACTAAAATGGAAAAATCAAATTAACTTTTACATTCTCATCTCAAAAAGAAGGTATTGGTTTTATGTGAAAATTGTGTTTCGCTGATTTCATCAAATATCGACGTTTTCAGACTCAATGATTGAGAAAAAATGGATTTTACTTCGGTGTCCGTCTGTCGTCGTCGTTGTCATCGCTGTAATTGTAGTCTGTAAAAACGGTAATGTTCGAAGGAATTATCCCATTAGATATGAAAAAAATGTTGAGCAATATTATTCGTCTCAAAAAGATGAATAAATTTTCTAGAGACAAATTTCTTTAAAAGACGCATATTTTTCGTTTTAATCGTGAAAAATGTTATAAAAAATAAAAAATCCCATTTTGCGTAGTTTTCGCTTTAATCGTAAAAAAGAACATTAAAATTTTTTAAAATAGAATTTGTTGAAAAACGTGATGAGATGCGAAAAAACCCTACCTCGCACATTACCTGCAACATTTGCATTGCAAATGTGTGGTCAGTTCGAGAAAGATATTGAGAATCATTTCACTGCGTTTTAAAAGATTAAAACTTATGGATCTCTTAAAAACAAAAATTGCATAATTTTAAAAATGATTTAACTTTTTGTATTTTGGTCCAAACTAAAAATTTCATTAGGATAATTTCGAAATGTATTTGATATCTAGAAGAAAATTTGATTGAAATTTCCTTATCTATCATAAAAATAATTGTTTCTATTTTTTGAAAATTTTCATAATGTTGAAAAGCATATGCTGGAGTCCACGTCAACTGATCACGGGAATTTTCGTTTAGGAATGGGATTTGGCTGTCATTTGGGAAGAGGAAGGTATGTATGTGATCTACAAGTCCTAAAATTATTGAAGTGGGTTTGCCCCTGGTTTTCGAGAAAAAAATTCAAACGCCCAGTCTTCTATGGCGCGGCGCGGCTGAGCAGGGTATATGAAAGTGTGGAAAAACTCATTTTCAAACTACAATTATTTTCATCAGGTTCAAATTTTTTTATAAATGAAAATTATTAAAATTGTGCATACATTGTTTAGATCTGGTTTTCTAAAAAAGGTTTTCAATACTTTTTTATTTCATAAACAAAATGACAACCACCAAAATTTTTGACTTTTTAAGAATAGTGTTCGTTATAAAATATTCAGATTCATTCAATAAGAACTGGAATCAATGGCACAACAATTTAGAAATGTTTTCCAATAGAACTGTAGTATTAGCAATGTTTAGTCTCTTAATTTCAACTAAATTTGCATAATGTGTAGACAAAAGGGGTTTGTGAATTGGACTAATACAAATTAATAAATAATCTGTTATAATATAGTGAACAAATTATTATTTTTTATTATTAGAGAAGCTCGTGAAACGCGCAAGATTCGACGTATCAATTGATTATTTGCCTTAATATTGATCATTATTATGGGGGTGCAAACGTGACTTGCTTTAATAATCCTTATAATGTTAATGATAGCAATTTTTTTGAGAATGATGGCATATAATTACATTATTATAGATTGACCATATGTGAGCAATGAGTCATTGGCAGTTGATTCTGACATGAAAAATGGTTTTTTAGTTTATAAGATAAGACAATACGACGAGAAAACTTTATTTATAGATTACTACTTTAGATTTAATACTTTCACGATGATTCATTATAATAAATTTAAAGGAGGTTCTTAGAGTTTCAATTGTTTGCAAAACTACGAATCTTGCCGACGTTTCGTGAACATTGCAGTTCACTTCTTCAGGGCTAACCTGAAACTTATTAGCCCTGAAGAATTGAACTGCAATTTTCACGAAACGTCGGCAAGATTCTTAGTTTTGCACAATATTAAAACTCCAAAAAGCTCCTTTAAATTTATTATATAAAATTGTTGATAACAATAATAATTTTTAGTCATTGCCCAAGAGTTATAACAGCGGTTGAAATGTAGTTACGTGCAGTTAATTATGTTTATAAAATTAACTCTATATCTCGAAACATAGCCAAAGAGATCATTTGTTGAATAAGATTGTTTGAACAATTATTAAGCAACATTTACAGGATAATTTAGGGTCGTTTGCACGAAAAATGGTATTTATTTTCTCAGAAATAGCGGGGACGGATGATTGTTTATAAAATTGGTTTACTATATAACAAATTATTTATTAATTTTCAATTATTCAACTCGCAAACCCCTTTTGTCTATACATTGTAAAAATGTATTTGAAATTAAGTGACCAAATATCTCTAATACCGACGAAATAATTTTCATCCACTTATTTGCTTATAACAAATTTAATGAATGCTTAAACTTCTACAGTTCTACTGAAAAACATTTCTTAATTGTTGTGTCATTGATTCTGGATCTTATTGAATGAATCTGAATATTTTATAACGAAGGGTATTCTTCAAAAGTAAGAAATTGTGGTTGTTGTCATCTTGTTTATGAAATAAAAAAGTATGCAAAACCTTTTTTAGAAATTGTATGTTAACAATGTATGCAGGAGAATATTAATTTTTATTTATAAACAAATTTAAACATGATGTAAATAGCTGTGGTTTGAAAATGAATTTGTCCACAGACACTTTTATTTACCCTACTGAGCCGCGCCACGTCATAGAAGACCTGACGTTCGATTTTTTTTCTCAAAAACCACTGCCAAACAGAATACAAATAATATCAATACTTGTAGACCACACTCATACCTTCCTCTGGCGAAAAAAAAATAGAAAGAATAAAAAAGGGAATTTTTCGGTCAATTAGAACCCAAGATACGTCATTTAAAAAAAAAGTTGTCCAAAAACTCAAAGTCCTATATCTCCGCCATTTTTTCGAATTTTCGAAAAATATTTAGTGGGATTTTTTCATCACGAAGCAATCATATATCCTGAATTACAGCCAAATCCCATTCGGACACGAAAATTCCCGTGACCAGTTGAGAGTGTAACTACGGGCAGACAATTTCTGAATACAAGAGCGGTGTTTCTTTGTGAAATAGCGCAAAGGTCGGTAAAGGGAGGTGTTTTCTTTACATAATAAAGCAACAGATGGCGATAAGCGTACATTATTACTGAGGATGCCAAATGAAACCCCCAAAGAGAACTTTGTTTT
>CAKNYM010051195.1:41864-63602 GCA_932195095.1 Andricus curvator | reverse complement strand
GTGGGGACACACCGACACGCGGCGTTTACGTGTGTTGCTCCCACACGGTAGTCGTGGTGGGGGCCGCCAGCTCCCACAATCTGTGAACACTGCTGCAATCTGTGGGAAGAAGCCCAGGGCTGAGATCACAACAACACTGAGCACATTTCCGACAGGTTTCCAGGCCCAAATAATAGCTATTAAAGCTTGTCTGGAGGAAATTTGTAAGCAGGCTTATGAAGGCCAGCACATTTACATTTGTTCTGACAGCCCAGCAGCACTTAAGGCTCTTACATCAGAAGTGTTCACTTCCAGACTAGTCTGCAGTTACCTTCAAGTTCGTCTTAAGGTTGCAGGTAAAAGCTGGGTCAGTCTGACTTGGGTTCCTGGCCATGAAGATATTGAAGGTAATGAGAAAGCAGATGCACTGGCTGAAATGAGACGTTCACAGCCCCTGATTAGCTCGATACCCTCCTGCGGTACCTCGTACACATCGGCGAAAAAAGCCCTTGGTAAATGGCTCTCAGAGGAGCATGCAAGATATTGAAAGGGAACCAAAAAAATGGTGGATTCTAAGAATTTCATATCTGGTACATGTACTAAGAGGACTAACGAACTCTTAAACGTGGAAAAAGGCAGATTAATGTCGCATTAGGGATGCTTATTTGACACTACCGACTGAGAAAACACTGAAAATTGGAGACAACCCTCGTTGTCAAAAGGGTTATTTTCGTGAGGAGACATTTCATCACATACTTTGTAAAAGTGATGTGACATGCAAGACAGGCAGGGAACAGAGAGGAAAGAGACTAAGAGGAGCACCGAAAACCCATTTACCATGCAGAAGTTTCTCAAAATTTATCGTCTTTGGTCGCTTCCCGTGGATCGTTGGGGCTCTCCTGGTGGCACCGCTGGGGGGTGGCAGCATACAAGCTGGTGGTGGTGAGCTACGTGATAGACATGTAGATCTCACCTGGATACCCGAGAGGGCTACTGTCTAGCCAGAAAATCGGCTAGAAGTGGTAAGCAGCAGAACATCAGCTCCACCACTTCCACAGGAATGCCAGGGCAGCACATCAACTTCCAAACTTACCACGATGAGTAAAATTCGAACACGAGACGGGAGCGACCACAAATTCTCTTGACAGGATGACCTTTTGTCAAAAATGTGCAGATAATTATCCAGAAGTAAAAACAGTAACTGAAGGCGACTTCGAACAATGAAGGCGTCAAATTATAGACGAGAACGTCATACCTAGAAAAACCATTATTTGAATAAAATCTGAGGTTGACACTGCATTCCGCCAGCAACTCCAGGGTGCGCAGGCCAAAAAGAGGATCAAGTGAACGCCGGAAATGAATAGAGACGTGCTCAGATCTCACTTTCGAGCAACGGCATGGGGAGGACCGGTCAGGGGCGAACAACATCGTCTCTTTGTTGACCTTCGTCACGAGCTGGCCAATAGAGTGACTGAACAACATCTTGTTGATCAATTAGGATCCATTAGGCGGCGCTACCTTATATCCGAGGTCGAAATAAGTATCATCGAAAAACAAGTGCAACAACAACTAGCAGCACCTGTAGCGCACCCCACAAATGTGGTGGAAGAAAAGGTTCATATACCCGTGACACGAGTCGCTATAGACGAGCGGGGGCCGGATGGGGGGGATGTGGCAAGGCGACTCTCTCATGGTCGACAGTCGCTAGGCTTGCATCCGACGGAGCCTGTCTCTGCTGCTGCTGACCTCATTAAAGAGCTCGATGAGGAAAGCCTGCGTCTCATGCTGTGCTTTACTTATGCGATCCTTGAGTTCGCAGATCAAGAAACATCAATGAGAAACGGTCTGCCGAAATTTAGAGTCAACAAGGACATTCTCCGGTTGGTTGGCGACTTGAACACCGAGCTACTTCCCCTGTTCTTGCAGCAGGATATGAAGTTGCTGCAGGTGCAAACTCTTGCATATAGCGCTGCGGTCGCGTGTGCCAGGATGATAAGCATAAAATTAAGAGGCCAGGCTACTAACAACTATGCCCCAAGAAAGATGTCAGATCCTCCATGGAAGTTTCGAGTTCAAGGCGAGATTAGTAAAAGAAGAGCAAAACTGGGACGGTTCTACCAATTTCTAAAGGGCAATCGATCTCAGAGACTGACTCGGCACGTGGAGGAGATTCTTTGCTCACACAACATCAGTTCAAGAACATTAACGAACCTGTACAAAGTGATTGATTATCTTAAGCAGAGGCCTATGGTCCTTTCAGCACGACTGCGACGATTTAAGAGAACGATCGCGAGAAGCAATGACAATAGCAATTCTTTGGCAGATGAAAAACGCTTCTATCGCGGACTTGCAGATGGCAAAAAAAAGACTCAACATTATTTTGAACCATGAGGTACTCATAGCTCAAGTCAACTGGATACGACGTGGCTCCGTCCAGAAAAGGACAGAGTTGCATGGTTGCCAGGTGTGGATTGGGTGCACAGCTTCTGGCACAAATACCTTGGTTACCTAGTAATCTGGATACCTGTTTTACCTTGAGGTCCTTAAGACATATAAGATCTGTCTACACCATGTTCCTAATTTTGTATCTACAACATCATTGCAAAAGATTTCAAACATAATATTAGATTACCTTATAACATCCTCATCTTATTAGGCACTGGACTTAGTCCGCGACTATGATAAAAAACCGGGTTCACCCGAGAACAAGTTTGAAAAAAAACAATTAAACAGTTATAGATTTGAAACTACTTGAAATTAAAATACTTGAAGTTCTAATTTAAAAAGTGTCCAGTTGGAAACAAATTAAATTGTTCAATTTTCAATGATAATAGCTTAAAAATGCTTACAATTATATAATTTTGAAAATGATTCCGTAGATTGATATTTTTTTAACTGAATCTGAATCTGTTACTCGTACGAGTTTACAGGTATTTCTGATTTAATGCCAGATATGCCGACTCATATTCCTTTGTAGATACTATACTTCTTAATTGAATTAAGTTTATATACGAAGAGCAAAAAGGCTAAAGTTTAATGTCAATTCCGCAGGAGTTTGACGATTTTATTAGAATTTGTTCAGGTAAAAAATCAATTGCAAAATTTAATCGCACATCTACTGGACGGATTTTCGTTCTGGCACGTTCCCAGACCAGATTAAATAAAAACAAATGAAGGAGTGCTTTCGAAATGTCAACCATGTCAAATTTGGATCTCAAAAGGTACTTGTTTGAAAAATGTTGAAAATTTAGAAACATTATACACAGAATGAGTATAATTTTAGTTATTTTTCTGTTTCCCATATTTTCTTTTTGTCCCCAAATTAATGTACTTGAAGTTAAGGACGTTTATATGAACGAAATTAAAGATTTTTCCAAAGTTTGGTTTGCTTAAATCATTGAGGAGGACAAGAAATGATATTCTGTCGGAAAAAATGTGCTAATTTTTAATATTTGAGTGAGGGAACTACCCCCACACATCCTCCATTATTGAGACATGCCAAATACAATTTTAATATCCGATATGAGCAAATTGAAAAATGACAAAAATCTCCTTTTTTATAACCCGAATTATAGGCCTGGTGACATCGTTTGGTCTTACCCTTAAAAACTACTCTTATTATATCCAAATTGACAAATGTAGAAAATGGCTAATTTGTTTTTCGATATTCAAAAATTGAAAAACGTCAAAAATCTCTGTTTTTTATGCACAAAATTTATAGGTGAGGCCTATTTTCGGGGTGTAAAACAACAATATTTTTTACGTTCTTCAATTATCAAATATCGAAAACAAAACAAATATTTTCATGAAAAAACTGTAATTTTTGGTATATTCTTGTTGAGTATTAAAACTATAATGAAGTAACAAAGATCGCAAAAAAGTGGAAAATGTCTACTAGATATATATTTATACTAGAGATTGAAACATAAATTTTAAATTTGAATTTAAAAAAAGTTTTGAGAAATTTGTAATAGCAATCACAAAAAAAGAATTAGGCTTTTCAAGGGTCGGAAATACTTATGGAGTTCACTAGTAATTAAAATTAAAAATGCTCCACGGCTTTCGAACAATGTCAAAAACCTTTTTTTCTAGTTTTATTTACTTTTTTTCAATTTTTCTTAAGAAGGGTGTGATCAATAAAAAATATATATAATAAAATATAGAGCACAATTAGAAAGATGTATTTCGTAGAGAAACAATTTTCATTCGAACAGTTTTCCTATATGTCAAACAATTTTGAAGTTAATAAAAGAAGCATGTTTTTTTCGGGTTTTCAGGGCCATCCCAGAGTTTCTCATTTTCTGAATTTTCTATCTTTTGTTTTTACAGTAAGGAATTATATATATTGACCTTCAAGAGCAAAATTGTTGATGATATGAGCGCATAGTCTAACAATAGTATGTAATAAGACAATATTTTGTAATATTTGGTTAATATCACAGTTGTCAATTATTATAATTTATTTTCAGTTAATATCTCAGTCGAAAAATCTCTTTGGATAAAAATGTATTTCCATAGTCGATAATTCATGTATTATAATTGATTTCACAGTTCAGGTTAAAATTATAAAGAATAACAAGGCCTAATTAAAATTAAAATAACTCAAATTATTAGCTGAATTTTTTTTTATTTAAAATTTGCATACTTTTCCAAAACTTAGATGCGAACTTATATCATGTTTCCTATTTCTTACTAACCAAAAAATTCCACCTGAAGTTTTAATTTTCTATGACATTTGAAACACACGAAGCCGCATAGCTAATTCAAAAAAATGGAAATCCATGAATCGGGGATACAGTTGGCGGTTTCAAAATCAGAAATGACTTTTTTCAAATATATTTTTATTTTGTTGATTTGATTTCACAGTTCGTTTCTGTTTGAGCTGCATTTTTCCCCTATTCAATTAATATTAAATCCAATGAAATAAAAATGTATCAGACATTAGTTTCAATATTGCAATTAAATTGGGGAAAGCTAAAAGGTATTAAGTCCAATCAAACTGATTTTACAGAAAAAGAAAAAATCTTTCTAGAGAAACAATTTGCGACCAATTAAGTAATTTATTTATTTTTATTCAGGTGGATGGATCAATTTAATAACCATTGTCTAAAAAAATAGATAACGCTGCATATGCATGTAGCAATCTAATGGGAATGGCGATGGACTTAGCACCGTTTAGCTTTTCCTGGTATTTTAAATAAAAATAGTACATAAATCGTTAGGAAAATCATCTGAAATACATAATAATGTTAATTTTATGAAAACATAGCACTATTTAACCAAAAAAGATACATTTTAGTGTTGATACAACATTTTTTATTTTGATAATGATACCCCCCAATATTTATATCCATCTCGAAATCCTATAATGACCGTCATATTAAAAAAATTGAATATTTTATTACAATTCATTCATTTAGTTTGAATTCTTCAAAATCTTAAAATATTTGAATACATTTAAATACTAAATTCTGGGGTAAAAAATGTCAGAACCTTAATTTTTCATGGTTATGAGTCTAAAAAGCTGAATTGAATATGAAACTTCAAGTCCTGGAAACTGACAATTTTCAAATAAAAATGTAATGACTTTACAGTTGAAGAATTTTTAAATCGAAATTATGAAAATGTGGAGATTTTAAAAACTGAAACCTCAAAAGTTGAAAGTAAAAACGTAGTTCTGAATCATCGTTATTTTGAATACTCGATTAAGCCATCGCATTTCAAATATTTATTTTAGGTTTATAATTCATTGCAGTGTAAAAACACTTAATATTTCCAATTCCGCGAATCAAAAATTTTTTTTGTCCTGTAAAGAGAATTATAACTCTAAATTATTTTCCATTCAACAAAAATATATTGGGGCTGTAACTTGAAATAACACTGTGTGAACGAATTTGTTTTTCAATAATAATTTAAACAGTTATCGAATCTCTAACGTCGACTACCAAAAATACAATGCGGCCACCAAACGATTCAAAAAAGAAAAATGGATCATTTATCATTTTTGAGTCATCCTCCACCACTTTTAGTAAAACTGTTGTGATCGGAAAAGTGTTTAGGCCACCGGATTTCCAAACCTAGAAATGGCACTACCAAATGATTTTCGTTTGAAACATAAAATAATTTTTTTTAATTTCCAAATTTTTTGATTTTACTGTAGAACTTTTTTGTTTATTTATATAAACAATTGCCTACTCTATAACGTCGAGACATGACTACCAAACACCACAATGCGGTTATTAAATAATTACTAAAAAAATTGATAATTTTTTTTTCAGTCTTCCACACTATTTTTATACAAAATATTTGTAAATCAAAAAGTTTTGGGTCACGAGACTACCAACGCTTCCAAACATTATCAAGACTTCCGGTTGAAGTTGGATTTTTTGGGTATTGTAATTATTTTTAGTTTGACCTTGATGGTATGTTCTTTTTTTATTTAAAAAACTATCAACTCTCTAACATCGAGAGTTGACTACGAAACGCTACCCAACAAACACCAAACAGCCTTACAAAAAAGTGAGAAATTTTGACCTTTTAGGGCAGTGTAAAGTTAACCCCCGATTTTTTTTTAAACGGGGAAGGAATAGCGACTAAACGATGGGAGTTTACTACCAAACCCACTTTAATGATTATCAATCCCTCTCTAGCGACCACTAAACGTTTAATGATATAAAATTAAGACATTTTTTGTTTGGGGAGACCAACTTCACACCGCACTATGTGACGACTTGAGTTTTAGATGTCATGCAAAATTGAAACTTGAAGTATAAGTTTTTGGTTAGTGAGAAATATGAAGAAATGAAAGAAGTTTCAATCTAAGTGAACGAAAAATAAAAATGTTTAAAAGCTAGTTCTGCTGTTAATTCTACTTATTTTTATTTCAAATAGGCCCTTATAATCTGTTTAATTGTAAGGCAAACTGTTAAATCAATTATAAATTTCAAATCCCTGTCGAAATTGATCCAATTTCATTAGTGCCATATTCAGAGTTCCAACATTTTTGATTTAGTTATATAATATCTTTGCACGGCTATCTAGGGAAAGGGGGGTTATTAATTATATATTCGTTCAAATCATTTAAAATTAATTGATTATTGGTATAAAATCTTCAGTTTGGCATCCAAAGTGGCCTCTAATGATTAAACACCATGTAACATTTGAAGCGCTTTAAGTCTTTTATAACATGTGCAAAAGTCAGCTTTTTCTTAATTGCTTCTTATTAATGCATAGCGCGCCTAAATTTCGGGAGTTCCGGAAGTAATTTTTTATTGAAAAATTGGCCTAGAAAATATTTAATTTTAGTTTGCGTGAATTATTTCATTCCCTGTTCGTTTTAGATGAAAGTTAAACTTATGTCAGTTAAAGCAGACTAAATTTTCCAGAGATCTTAAAAAATAATGATTTAACACTGATAAGACTCAAGTTGTTGTGTCCTGAAAGTCACCCTTTTTATTCAATTTCATATTTTTATTAGACATTAATTTTTTCGGGAACACCTTTTGTCTGTTGTATTACATGGGGAAAGAGTGCTTATAAGAATACTAGTTCATACATTTTCTGGCAAAACTACAAAATATTGAATGTGCTTTAGCATTTAGCGAAACACATTTAGAACGACCGTTAAGCCAAACTGTTATCAATTCTTGATAAAAGACACGTTTTTCGAGGCGATAGTTCGCAAAATATTCAGGATAGGACATCCAGTATTTTGTAGTTGTGCTGGAAAATGTATGTACTTTTATTCTTATCAGCACATTTTTTCACGTGATATGTAACAAATACAAGTTATTTCCAAAAAACTTAATGTCTAATAAAATTACACACGATATACTGAAAAGAAGCAGTTAAGGAAAAAGGACATTCTGCACTTGTTTTAAAAGATTTCAAAGCCTTTTGAATATCACATGATGTTTAATTATTAAAGGCTTTTTGTATGCCAAAATAAAGGCTTCATTTGAATGAACATTAAATTTCCAATGATTTTAACAAAAATATACTTAATAACCCTCTAAAAAAATTCAAAACTAAGATTTCTTAATAAGGGGCCCAATATATTTTTTTTCTTTTACGGCTTAAAATACATAGGAGGAAGCCCCGAAACATATTCAGAAAAATTGCTGGGATAGGCAAGCGCTTTTCAGTCATAATTGTCTCAAACTAGCCGTCTTTGTTTAATCGATTTATTTATCCGATCCATCGTTAATAATAAGTACAATAAACTCTGCTGCAAATCCCTACTTTAAACATTTTACCAATATAATTCGTTTCTAAAAATATTTGTAGCCAGTTCAATAATAAATATCGCTGTTTTAGATATACATTTTTTCCGTGCACTATTCCAGAAGCTTGATGTTATCATAGGACTGAATATTAAAATTTCAGGATGCCAGTAACACTGTTGTCAACAAAATCTGCAACCAGACCTCCTCACAGAGCTACTCACAGGATCTCGAAAGTCATCTTATATATATATATATATATATATATATATATATATATATTGCTGAATGCTGTTAGAATTTTAGAAACAAAAGTAAGAGATTAGCAGCAATAGACAGATGTTTTCAGAAACGACATATTTTTTGCTGGCCACACTATGGCAATGGATTTTTTCTAGGGGTGGGGGTGGGGTGGTCGCGTGAAGAAACAAGCCTGGCTGCCCGAGTAAAAAATTCAATGTGCGCTACTGCAGTGATTATATCCCTGATAATTGAGTATTACTCTTCTGCATTTCCCATCATCACGGCCTGCTGCCGGATCTTTCTCCAAATCTCCATTAAATAAAAGGTGGCAAGCTCATAAAATCTACATTTGGTTGCCAGAAGGTCAAGGAATCATTTCCGAGCACTTATCGACATCTCCTGTGAAGAAAATTATGAACTGAGACCGTAGCATCTAATCTTAATGAGCAAAGTAAGTAACTGAATGTATAATTTTAATATTTTTTTATTTGTATTCTTCTGAAATCCTATAATTAAGCAGAACATTTTTGGTGTGTGCTTAAGGTCTTTTCAACCTGGACTAAACTAAGAACTGATGTGCCTATATGAAATTAAAAGATTCCTTTAAATCAACTGTGCTTCGACACTTCAGATTTTCAAACGAAAAGAGGAAGTAAGGGAAGAGTACTAAGGATTGTGTTAACATGATGTATCCTATTAATTCATAGACGTAACATATATGTACATACGAAACCGTCCGCATATGGAGTTTAAAGACAAATTCCAAAGAAAGGGAAAAACAAATACCCATTTATTTTATTTTGCACACACGTGCAGCTTTGCTTAGGTATGTTCTGTTATAGGCATAGGAACTACATAGTACACCCACACCCCTACACATGTGCACATACGTGTGAGTGTACTATAGCATTGAGTACATAAGGGTTGATAGTGCTCAGGCGAGCAAGCCACCCTTACATGTAGGGCGTGGCCAGAGTCCACCAATCAGAAGACTACGAATCTTCGAAAGCCCAAATCGAACCAAGTAAAAATTTTAGCGGTCGAGTCAAACGTCAGCGTGTAAAGGGATCAGAACGGTTCATCTCAGCTTACATTTTCCTTACTTTATATCCTCTTGAAGCCTTCCAGCGTTAAGCTTTTCTCGTGTGCAAACTAGATTGCTTTACTCCAAGATTTTTGCCTCTCCTTATTCGAAAACTATGCGTAGCAGTATCATGTTATTCTATGTTTGCTATTATTCATGACCAATAACATTGAATGAAAATGACGAGAATTTTCCCGTAACTTTTTTGCAGGCTTCCAAATTTTGTTTAGCGCAAATTTATTTACGTTTTCGAAGCGTTATTTTGTAGAAAATGGCGTGTATTATATGATTTTTTTAGGGCTACCTTATGTCTAGGGCAGGTTAAAAGGACTATACCATAATTCTAGAAGAGACGGACCATTCTGATCGGTCTCCATCTCTTTCACTCTTGTTGATTTTCTGCAGGCAAGCGCAGCAGACGGAAAAGACATGGAGTGACACGCACAAAAACGCCGAAAATAAATAAAATTAAAGAAAAATTCCCATTATGACTAAAAAGGAGGATATTTCGAATTGTTGGAAGGACTTCGAAGGACCAGACTAAAAGAAAGGATAAATCCTTCTAAAGAAGGACGTATGGTGGCCCTAGTTGTATAAACAGAAACTTAAATTACATTTCAAATCACCAAATTAATTTTGATACTCCTGAATTTCCTGCACTTCATTGATGATCATAATTTTTTTGAATTGAAAAAATAGCGCAGTTGAAATTCGGCCTATGATCAAGGTGAGAGAAACTTAGCGAACCGCGTGAACGGAACGGTTACGTATTTGCGTGACCACATAATGACCGTTCCATTCACTGGGCCCGTTAGGACATATTTTTATGCTTTTTCACATATATTCACAATTTCACATAGAACTCGATGAACATCAAACATCGTTCGATGTGAACTTATGAATAAATGTGAAAAAGGATGAAAATATGCCCTCGAGGACCCAGCGAATGAAACGGTCACTATGTGGTCATTTGACACATTATCTACATGGACGTGAACTTGACTACGCTTGCTGTAAAACGCAATACCACATTTCTTCCTATTTGCGCTTCCCAGTGCAAAAAAAGAGAGAAGAGTATTGCGTTTTACTCCAAGCACAGCAAAATTCACGTCCATGTAGATACAGTGTTAAGATCACACAATGGCCCCACCGTTCCGTTCACGCGGTCCGCTATAGGGAAGACAGGAGAAGTCATTATACATATATCTATTAAAATTACAGTAGGTAATGTAAGTTGCCTGCCAGTAGGGCTTAGGATTTGATTTATGACATGTTATTACATATTTTATTTTAGAAATTCAAAATTATTCCGAGTTGATGTATCTATGTATGTTGTGGACAAAGCCCGGAGTGCGGGCAAACCTAGGATGGACCAGTCGTTTCGCACATTGCCTGAGCGGTGTCGGGCAATGTACGAAACACTTCTTTACTTCGGGCTTTGCCCAAGGTGCCCTTGGTAAATCTGCGGAGTGCCCTTGTTGCTATGGTCAATGTGTGAAATGCCAAAACTATTTTCGATTTTTATTTATTTTACTCATACCGATGCCTATTTAACTTTCTTAACAAGATAGATACAAACTCTGAAGTTGTATCTCAGTCAAAATGATACAAAAACCATTTCTCATATTGGTGTACTTTGGACTTATGCTGCTATTATAGTATATACCCAGACGGAAAAATTATATATAGTGGAAAAAATTAGGTATAATTTCCATTCGCTTTATATAAACAATATTTAAAATGATTTTTAAATATTATTCCAAAATGTAAACTTTATTATTAAAATTTTCACGCTTATCTTACAATATTAATTCATGCATGAAACATGATAAAATATACACATACAAATCATTCAAATTCAAATGAAAAATACCGCGTTACAGTCTTACGTTACTTATTGTAGCAGGGATAAGAGCCATTACAATTTGAAACTATATATAATAACTAATATTTCCCTCCATATATAAACTATGTCTAATTTTTCTGCCTCAATAGTATTTTACAAATAAAAATTAAATACATATTAGTAGGGAAGAAGCATATACCTCAGCTTGTCTACTGCTTCATAACAGTAAATAATATAATACTTAGGGATCATCTACAGTGGGACTCCGATGCTGTTTCACAGTCGAAAGTCGAACGGATCTCTCTTTCTATCTTCACACGTTACAAAAAGAGGTCCGTTCGATTTTCGACTATCGACACGGTATCGGAGTCCCACTGCTAGTCTGAACATCTGGATATCGCTAAAGCAATGATTGTGGGTCATGGTGCAAAACTAATCGTAGGTGGCAGCACCGAGCCGAGTACTAGACCCTCTGTCGTTGAGAGACGAACAAAATATGGTGCTAGGTATACGGTTGCTTATAATTATATATACGAGGCTAAATAATCTTTAAATATATGTTTAGTGCTTAGAGACGAAGGTAATTTATACTTTTAGTGGAAATTATACATACAATGGATATATGGTGAACTATAGTAAACCTAACCTCACTTTGTATGTGACAGTCAGGAAAGGATTTATCAACGTTTCACAAATGCTGTATGCCAAATATTGATAAAAAAGTTTGGAAAATATATTTTGTTATATTTACAATGTATAAATGTCACTTTATACTTATTAACAAAATTTCTTTTCTTAAAATTCGTATCTCATTGACAGAGGGTCTAGTACTCAGCTCGGTGCTGCCATCTACGATTAGTTTTGCATCATGAACCTCATGCTGGGATATAGCCCTATATGGTAACGATTGCAAAACATTATTAAAATGAGCATTCCGAAGACTGGAAAATGTGAAAATTTAAATACATAAATTTAGACTTAAGTCTAGGAGTCTTTGTCAGGTCTGCCTAGACAATTACCTAGTGAAAAATGTACCATTGGTTCAATACTTGACCAATATTAGTCTGGCACCCGGCGTACATACCTTAAGCTTGATCCCAAATTGGACCAATGGTGAGTTTTGGAGATTCCCGACTGGCTATTGAAAATAAACAGTTCTCATGCATATTGCATTTTCCATCAGTTTCAGTTCAACAGCCAACTTAAAAACTTCGAGTGGAAACATTGCTAGTGCACTATAATTTAGAACAAGTTATTAAATTTGTTAGAAATAATGAGTGACTCCGTGACAAGTGATGGTGCGATAACATAACGATGTTATGTCTATTGGATGAGTGAAAAAACTGATTCTGCCAATGAGTGAAACAAAAACTGACATAAGTACTATGTGACGAACGATCAACTTTTTGACTTTATTAATGCTGCGCATGTTGAGTGCGTTCATGGTTGGTCGAAATGTATTAGAGAAAGCTTTATCTGTTAAATGCGCGAATGTTACCAGAGCTGTTATTTTGACTTTCCTTAAACTGTGTGTTACATGTGCAAAAAGCGAAATCATCCTAAAAAAGGCGTGGTTATAAAGCCTTTGCTTTTTAAAGAGATCAACGCAAGAGCGCAGATTGATTTAATTAACATGCAGACTTGCAAAGACGGGGATTGCAAATTCATTCTCAAATATCAAGATCATCTAACAAAATTCGTGATGTTTCGTCCCTTGAAGACGAAAACGGTTCAAGAAGTGGCGTATTCTTTACGCGACATATTCTGTACGTTAGGAACTCCTGCTATCCTTCAAGCTGACAATGGGTGAGAGTTTTCTAAGCGTATCATTGAATCATTGAAAGAAATGCGCCCGGATTCATCAATAGTTCACGGAAAACCTAGACATGCGCAGGGTCAAAGCAGTATTGAAAGAGCTAATCAGGATGTGGAGAATATGCTTGTTGCATGGATGGAAGAAAACAACTCGAAGAAATAGAGTGAAGTTCATAGATTGTTCCAACTGCGGAAAAAGATTGCTTTTTATAGAGGCATCCAACAAACTCCAATCGAAGCTATGTTTGGTAAGTAATTTGAATAACATAAATAATGAATAAGGACTAGTTTTAAGCATGAAAAATATCTCAATTGTCCATTTACATACTTGATTAAAATCCGTAAAAAATTGAGAAGACTTTTTTAACCTCCAGAAATGTAAAAAAAAATTGAATTCAAATATTTAGTTTAAATATAAATTACCATCAACAAAGTTAAAGGAAACATAATAATATTCAAAAAGATATTATAAAATTAATTTGCATATAACAATTGTTTTTGTTAATTCGGAGCTGGAAAGTTATTGTAAAGTAAATTTGTACGATATAAAAAAAACTGTATTTGACACATTACCAGAAAAGTAACGCGTTACCGTTACTAAAAAAGTAATGTTCCCGGTAACGCTTTACTGGTAAATACTGGCAAAAAAGTATACTTCATTCTAGAATTGTAATTTTTTTATAGGGAGGAAAGTACATATTGGAATCCAATCGATTCCAGATTCAATGAAGCTATTACTTCGAATAGTAGATGAAGATTTTGAGAAAATTTTACATCCAGCAGAGCTCGACAATTTCGAAGACAACTCGCAGGTACTTAATGAAGACAACGACGTAACACCAGCCAAATTGAAGAAGGTTGAGGATGTGATTTCTATAGAGGAGAGAAAAGTTCGACAAGAGGAGGACGTTGACGATTTTCCTTGCGAATCTTCGGACTCAGTATGTTGCATTTGTGATAACGAAACTCACAGAAACGCACAGAAATGTTTCCAGTGCAAAAGAAACGTCCATGTTATGTGTGGTGTCGGCACAAGTGACACAGAAAAAGAAGGTGTTGGATCTGTTCTTCTGTGTACACTTTCTTTCAATAAGAACAATATGTCTTCAAACAAAAAGGGGTAGTGGAAGGGCTAACAGTTCAAGCAGAGGAAATGAAGCAAGCTTCTAACAAAAAGTATTGCGAAATCAAAGTTGGCACTTCGGTTAGTATACCTGTTCCTAGCGTGGATAAGAGCAAGGGAGACTCGCGAAACTTAATTGGAATTTTTATGGACGGAGGTATCCAAATTTGCTGCTTGGGAAGATAAGTTTATAAGCCATAATGAAGCTCCTAACAAAACCGTATCTGTACGACAAATAAATGGTAAATAGTCATTTTTCGGTCTTCAAGGATTCGTAAAGTGTAATTGTACGAACAAATGTATCAATAATGATTGTAAATGTGAAAGAAAACAAATTGTGATGTAATTCAAAATATCATGGCTCTAATCCCTGCTGCAATAAGTAATTTAAGACTGTAGTGCGGTATTTTTTATTTGAATTTGAATGATCTCTATGTGTATATTTCACAATGTTTGATACATGAATTATTATTGTAAGAAAATTGTGACAAATTTAATAATAAAGTTTACATTTTGGAATAATATTAATTATTTTAAAAATTATTATTATTATACATAATTTTCATTTATTTGAACATTAATTGTGTAAAACGAATGAAAATTATACCTAATTTTTTCCACCATATATAATTTTTCCGCCTGGCTATATACTATAATAGCAGCATAAGTCTAAAGTACACCAATATCAGAAATGGTTTTTGTATCATTTTGACTGAGAATCTTGTTAAGAAAGTTAAATAGGCATCAGGATGAGTAAAATACATAAAAATCAAAAATAGTTTTGGCATTTTGTACATTACCCATAGCGCCAGGGGGACTCCGCAGATTGACCAAGGACGCCTCGAGCAAAGCCCGAAGTAAATAAGTGTATTGTACATTACCCGACATCGCTCGGACAATCTACGGAACGACAATTCTCTCCGTTTAGCTGTTATATTTATTTTATCTGTACACAGGAAACCAGCGGAATAATAGATCTGTAATCTGGTGAGTAAAATGAGTAGAAATGAATATTTAGAAACAGAAACAAAAAGTGATATGCAAAAGGTAAAATAACTTCGGTTAATTGCTCGACGAATTTCGGATGTCGTCCCGAGGGCTGACACTAGACTGACGAGGCCTTCCCTTTAGGCGAGAGCTGAAGGTCCAGTCAAAAGTTCAGGTCAAAAACGTGAAGCTCAAGTCTCATAGCTTACATTCCTGAGACTGTAATTGGCTATTCCTGGGTGGGTGTATAATACCGATGAACTCCAACACCCTTCCTCAACGGTAATATGCACCTTATTGTGTTGGTAAACCACATTCATGTGTAATGTACTTCAATTTAATTTTGTTCAGAGGCTTTGTGTCGGCAATAATCTGGTTGGTAGGGCAATATTTAAAATCCACGGTTCCTTCTTCCTTCAATTCCTTAACGAAATGAAATTTCGTGTCGATATGTTTGGTTCGGTGACTAAACTTTTTATTGCTTATTAGTTTTAAGCAACTTTGATTGTCCTCAAAGATAACTGTGGTGCTTTGTTCTTCATGCAAAAATCTTCTAATAGACGACGTATCCATATGCATTCTTGAGATGCTTCAGCTAATGCAACATATTCTGCCTCCGTTGATGAAAGCGCGACACATGTCTGCTTGCGGCATCCCCAGCTGATTGTAGAATTCAAATATTGGAATACGTAACCGCTGTTTGATCTTCTGTCTTCTCTGTTCTCCGCCCAGTCTGCATCTGCGTAGCCAATTAGTCCTTCTTCTACCTTCCGTTGACCAAGAATCAGTTCGTAGTTCTTCGTCCCCTTTAGGTAGCGAGCTGTTTATTATGCTGACTCAATATTGTAACACTGGCAGTAATATCAGGTCTAGTATTAACGGCCAGATACAATAATGCTCCTATTAGCTGCTGATATTTTTCACCATGTTCCATCGGGGGTTGATTCTCTCTGTTTTTAAAGTATCCTGGATCCAAAGGTACATTCAAACTTTTTGTATCTTCTAGTCCGAATCGATGTATGATAGTTTCTATATATTGCGACTGTTTTATTCAATAGAAACTTGATTCATTTCTTCTTGCTTCAATGCCAATATACCGTTGCAAGATACCCAAATCCACCAAATGAAACTGATCCCTTAAAAAATCTGCTGTTTCATTGATTTTTTCAATGCTTTTTGAAACGATTGAAAAATCATCGACGTGAACAAGAATATAAATCACATTTTCTTTTGAATCTTTTATATACAAACAAGTATCTGCTCTGCTCTGAATAAAATTTAGATTTGCAAGTACATCGTTCAGCTTTTTATTCCATAATTTTGCAGCTTGTTTTAACCCATATAAACCCTTTTTTAATTTACAGACCATCTCATCTTTATTTGCTGCTTCATATCCCTCTGGTTGTGTCATAAATATTGCTTTACCTAACTTCCCATTGAGGAAAGCTGTTTTTGCATCATAATGCTTAATAATTAGGTTTTGTTTACCTGCGATGGCTAGGAGTACCTTGAAAGTTGTCTGCCTCACGACAGGTGCAAAAACCTCGTCATAATCCGTGCCATATTTCTGCAAGAATCCCCGAGCCACAAGTCTCGCTTTATACCTGGTGACCTCTCCTTACTCGTTTCGCTTCGTCTTGAAGATCCACTTGCAGGTGACAATATCCCTTCCATCTGGTGCAGGCACGATGTCCCATGTTTCGTTTGTCAATAGAGAGTTTATCTCTTCATCCATTGCCTTAATCCACTCTTCCTTTTCGAGTCTTAATAGTGCTTCCTTTCTGTTCCTGGGATCATCCTCTTTTATTGATGCTAACTTTGTAGTTGGCATATACCTGTCAGGTGGCACTCCTTTGTTTTGCCTTCCGGATCTTCTTGGCTCCATAAGTTGAGATTCGTCCAGTAAATCCTCGCTGCTTGAAATTGTGTCCTCATGAATTGACTCATTTGATGCGTTGGATAGATCTTCTTCGCTGCTGCTCTCCTGAATTTCTCCTGCAGTCTTATTCGGTGTGAGAATAATTTCTTGATTTTCTTGATCAGTGGAGGATTGTTCTTCGCGTTCCTTGTCGAGAAAAATCACATCTCGGTTAATCTTTACGCGATCCGTCTTTCTATCTATCAGTCGTTCTATCAGTTCGAGATGTGCATCGAGAAGCATGCATCTTCCCATCTCCAACCATTATCTCTTTTTCCTTTCGGCGACCCCGTTTTGCTGAGGTGAGTACGCGGTCGTATATTGAATTTTAATTCCTTCATTCTTTAAGTAATTTGGCAGATACTTATTCACGTACTCCCTTCCTCTATCTGATCTTACACACTTAGGAGTCTTATTAAATTGCGTTTTTGCCATTTCCACAAACTGTTTCATGTGAGTTGCCGCTTCATCTTTAGTTTCCATAAAATGGACTGTAGTGTACCTGTAATAGTCATCGAATATTGTAATTAAATACCTTTTATTACCAGGTGTCATGGTTTGCATAGGTCCGCAAACATCCGTATGAATTAGGTCAAAGGTTCCTTTTGACTTGTTCGTGCGCCTCCTTCTGAAAAGGTTTCCTTGGCATCTTCCCTTTTATGCAACACACACATACCTCTCGTATACCGCAATCCTTGATTGCGATTCCGATGGCCAGCTCTTTTTCAGCCAAGTCCTTAATTGCACGAGGATCTCGATGTCCAAAACGCCTGTGCCAGGTATGCTGGCAATTCTCTCCGTGTTCCTTAGTGTTTATTGAGGTCCAGGCCCTGTCGACATCTGTTTGTATTTTGTATAATCCCTGACTGTTTCGTTCTAAACGCGCAATAGCCTGCACTTTCCCGTCCTTAATGACTTTACAACTGTCATCCTGGTAATTTAAACTGTACCCATCTTTCGTGAGCCTCTTTACGGATAGAAGGTTTGAGCTTAGAGATGGCACATAAAGCACGTTCTGTACCGGAATCTCTCTTGTTTGGCCGTCAACAATATACTTTATGACACCCGAACCCATGCCTTTCACTTCACTTTTAATATTGTCCTCTGCTAATAGGACATGGCCTTTAACACTTGGGTCAAATTCGGAGAAAATTTCCTTCGAAGTGGTCATGTGGCTTGTCGCCCCTGAATCGACGTGCCAAGAATCCTTGTTATCCTGCTTTAACTTCACGCTTAAACATGCTTTCCCAAAAAACGTCTTGGATGGTTCATTACTTTCCCTCACCATGAAACAGAAATCATTCGAAGGCTTCAACAACTCGGAAACTTTATTTGCTTTATCCTTATTCTGCTGTTTTGATTTCCAAGCTTTATACTTTATGCAGTCTTTTTTGAAATGGCCATCCTTCTTGCAGAAAAAGCATTTTTTTTCTTCCTTTTCTTGATATCCTTTTTGATTTCTTTTGTAGAGTGTCTTTAACGCTGCTTCGCTGCAATTTCCTATACATTGACTTTCTTTTCATCTCCTATATTCGTCGATTAATCTTCCTTTGACGAAGTCCAGAGTGAAATCATCTTCGCATCGACTTTCTAAACTGGTTATCAGTGTACGAGTCCGGCAAACTACTGAGAAGTAACGATGCCTTTAATTTATCCTTTAGCACTTCACCTAATGCCGTCAGCTTGTTGTTAAGAGTTAGCAACTCCGACACGTGTTCCTCCATATCACCACCTTCAGACAGACGCAACTTAAATACTCTTTTATACAAATGTATTACATTTGATAGCGATGCCTTTTGGTGGTGCTCTTTAAGTTTCGTCCAGGCGATTTTCGCGCTTTCCGCGCCCTGTATCTGTACTAACTGATTATCCTCGATAAGCAGCCCGATAGTAGCACGAGCCCGATCGTCTCTTTTGGTCCACGCTGAATCAACAGGAGTTTGCGCAGGCTCCTTTATAACGTCCCACAAATCTTCCCTAATCAGCCTTGATTTACACTTATATGTTTTTACAAGACACTTTGTTCCACACACTTTTTCTCAGAGCTTACACTGTTCCTTAGGCAACTTTATTTTTATACACGGTTTCTCTTTCACTTTGTTCACTGTTCTTTACAACACTTTAGTTTTACACACTAGAGACTGGGCTTATCACCTGTTGGAAAAAATGAGTAAACAGTTGTCTCCGTTTATCTGTTATATTTATTTTATCTGTACACAGGAAACCAGTGGAATAATAGATCTGTAATCTAGTAAGTAAAATGGATAAAATGAGTAGAAATAAATATTTAGAAACAGTAACAAAAAGTGATATGCAAAAGGTAAAATAACTTTGGTTAATTGCTCGGCGAATTGCGGATGTCGTCCCGACGGCTGACACCAGACTGATGAGTCCACCCTTTAGGCGAGAGCTGAAGTTCCAGTCAAAAGTTCAGGTCAAAAACGTGAAGCTCAAGTCTCATAGCTTTTCGTACTGCAATTTCGATAGACGTAGCCACGGCTATTTAAAAAAAAGTTTGGCTTCGTAACTTAAAACTATTTAATTCTAGTATTTATTGAGCGACATAAGGCAATTGAGTTTTGAGTTTAGAACTCGAGTCCAACAGCCTTAATTATGAAATTTCATTCGGAAATACCATGTTGACCATTTTTTTATAATCTTCATAAATTGCGTAATTAATTTGTTTGTCACAGGTCAACTCCAAATGAACTGGGCACTTGCAATAAATGAAAAGAAATAACCAAACCACTAGCCACCATCTTTGTATAAATTTAAAGACCCGAGCCATATAAGGTCAACATTAAAAATAGTTTGAAAATATAGCTTTTATTAAATCTAGCGACTCAAACTGTCTAGACCACTATGCACAAAAATATAATCTATCGATTGACAAAATATATCACTGGGATATCTGCCTTCTCCTACTTGTAAGTTCGGGAGAAAAGCACCAAAGGGCTACTCACTACGAAATCTGAAAATCTTAAAACTGTGAATGCGGCAATCTGTATTGAATTCTTTAGAGACTTCCAAAATTGCTTTGAGATTGCCGAGAGTTCCAAGATTTCCGACTCTGCTCGCGATTAGAACTCACGTGGGATTAAATAGGCTTGACTAAACTCGGCGGCCTTCGGATGCTCGAATGCTCCACACCACCTCACCTCTGCTCACACTTAGCCAAAGATTTCCAAGATTTCATACGAATGCTATATTGCTGAGAGATTTCCAAGAGTTCTTCCAAAAATTCTCATATGATTACCCGAGCAGCAATCTAAGATTTATTAGTGAGTACCTCCTCGAAAAATACATGGGAACTTACATGCCTCCTAATGATATGCAAAGTTCATCAATCCAACAGACTGTGCGGGGATAATAATGGCGCATGTGCACTTTGAAATATGTCTATTATGCGAATCTACGAAATTGACGCGCATGCGCACTTTGGATATGAGTAAGTTTGCACAACAGCCAAATAAAAATATTCTTAAAAATCCGTGTAAAAAAATGTGTGCGTGTCTCGGGAGGCGCGGTCGAAGTGAAACTTCAAAAGAATGTTTAAGTATCACGAAATTAAAGGAAGTCAGGAAATTCAAGGAATTCGCGGTCTTCCAGGAATTCACGGAATTTGTGGAATTCAGGGAATTCAAGGATTCACGGAATTCGCGGAATAACCGAATTCAAGGAATTCACGGAATTCAAGGAATTCAAAGAATTCACGGAATTTAAGGAATTCAAAGAATTCACGGAATTCACGGAATTTAAGGAATTCAAAGAATTCACGGAATTCAACGAATTCGCGGAATTTGTGGAGTTCAAGGAATTCGCGGAATTCACGGTCTTCCAGGAATTCACGAAATTCAAGGAATTCACGGAATTTATGGAATTCAAGGAATTCACGGAATTCAAAGAATTCAAGAAATTCACGGTCTTCCAGGAATTCACGGAATTTAAGGAATTCAAAGAATTCACGGAATTCAAGGAATTCACGACATTCAAGGAATTCGCGGAATTTGTGGAATTCAACGAATTCGCGGAATTTGTGGAGTTCAAGGAATTCGCGGGGATAATAATGGCGCATGTGCACTTTGAAATATGTCTATTATGCGAATCTACGAAATTGACGCGCATGCGCACTTTGGATATGAGTAAGTTTGCACAACAGCCAAATAAAAATATTCTTAAAAATTCGTGTAAAAAAATGTGTGCGTTTCTCGGGAGGCGCGGTCGAAGTGAAACTTAAAAAGAATGTTTAAGTATCACGAAATTAAAGGAAGTCAGGAAATTCAAGGAATTCGCGAAATTCAAGGAATTCACGACATTCAAGGAATTCACGACATTCAAGGAATTCGCGGAATTTGTGGAATTCAACGAATTCGCAGAATTTGTGGAGTTCAAGGAATTCGCGGAATTCACGGCATTCCAGGAATTCAAGGAATTCACGGTCTTCCAGGAATTCACGGAATTTAAGGAATTCAAAGAATTCAAAGAATTCAAAGAATTCACGGAATTCAAGGAATTCAAGGA